>ML786518.1:169875-183867 GCA_009831015.1 Picea engelmannii | reverse complement strand
CGGTCTGCACTGGCGGTATGTACATTTTATTAATTGACCTGCATACATACAAGTATATCACAGGCTCCTGGCCTTCAACACTTAGGCTCTCCTGGCCTAACAAAACTCATAAGCCTACAGCTTATTCAAAACTTGGCTCACCAACCTATAGAACATATTTACAATTCTTTTGCATATAACATGATCTGTAACGGGGCTCGGCTTTGGGGACACTACATGACGTGTCGAAAAATATGGAGATGACACGTGGCCCAATAGATGGGTGACATGTGTCAAGTTCCATTTGGCACATAAGGTCTGTGAAAATCATGAATCAGGATGACATGTGGCACAAATAATATGGGTACATGTCATCCTAGGTGACATCATCATGCCACATCACTCCAGGATGATAATCTCTGAGAACATCCTGCTTCTCCTACCAGCAAAATCACTCAGAGCTCCAAAGTCCTGAACTCCGTCAAGCTAACCTTCAAATATCCTCTATCTAATGGATCAGATAGGTCCACATGGATCCTTAGATCTATGGCCTTCGTCGCTTTGCAACTTCAATGTTCAGGGTTTTTTTTTGTTTATTTTCCTGTTTACTCCCGAAGTGTTTAATTCCATACTGACCACGGTCTAGATCTAATGGTCAAAAGAGAGATCTTGAAGTATCCTCGAATTGACTATCCACGTCGCTTTGTGACTTCAACATTCGGGAGTTTTGTTGTTTAGTTTCCTTTTTACTCCCAAAGTGGTCAGCGTTGGACTGACCACGATATAAATCCAAAGGTAAAAAGAGATATCCCTAATTATCCTCAAATCAAAGGTCCTCGTCGCCTCGTGACTTTGGAATTGTGGAGGTCTTTTGTTGTTACACTGTTTGTTTTCCCCAGAATGTTGGGGTCAACAAAATCATAGTTTATTTCCTTTAATTTGAGCCACTACAAGGGGATCAAGAATTTACGTGTACAAATAATGTTCAAACCATATAGTTCCTTACTTTCTTAAATACACAATCAAGTAAAATAAAGAAAAAAATTCTATTCAGAATTTGTCGGAAGAACCACAGTGTTATTGACAGCTTGTCATCGATGTTTCGGATCCACAACATGATCCATCTTCAGGACAAAAAATCTTGAGGAAAAATAAGAGAGGAGCCTTTAATAAATAGTGATGAGGCGGGTGAAAAAACTTCGGTCGGCTAAGTGAAACCCTCGTTTTTAGGAGACTTTTCAAAAGATAATAAATAGTGGTTTAATTAAGTGGTTTAAATATTAGGTTTTTATGTTAAATGTAGGCTAGATTTAGGGCTGACCAAAAAGTTTTAATTTTATGTTGATTAGAGGTTAAATTAAGGTTAAATTAATGATGTAAACCCTAGTTTTGAGGAAGTTTATATAATCTTAAGTTAATTTGACTAAGCAATGTTAGTATTATAAATATTAATTTTATGTTAATTCTAGGTTAAATCTAGCCTACATTTAACATAAAAACCTAATATTTAAACCACTTAATTAAACCACTATTTATTATCTTTTGAAAAGTCTCCTAAAAACGAGGGTTTCACTTAGCCGAACGAAGTTTTTTCACCCGCCTCATCACTATTTATTAAAGGCTCCTCTCTTATTTTTCCTCAGGCTTTTTTGTCTTGAAGATGGATCATGTTGTGGATCCGAAACGTTGACGACAAGCTGTCAATAACACTGTGGTTCTTCCGACAAATTATGAACAAATTTCTCACCACAGAAACCTAAATGAAAAAAATTCTAATCATCAAACAAGCATGCACATCCCTGAAACGTTCACAGGATATTCAACCTTAATTTACAGTTATAGTTCTCTTTCATAGGGTATGATAATACTTATCTATTACAATTGGTAGCCATCCAACTGACTGTGAGTGTTTTCCTCTCCACCCAACCATAGGCTCAGAGGAATTCACTCTTAGCACTCTGGCAACCCTCGTGCCAAGCCATGATATCACTAGGGGAAAATCCTTCAATTTCTCAGGGATTCTCTCTCTGTCAATACCTCTACGAGGTTTATCATATGCTTCCTCGACATCAAGTTCACAACCCTCATCTATGAGGATTCCTCTTTTTGTTCTCTCCTGTAACCCTAACAATTTAATCCCTCAGTTCTTCTCTGAACTAGAGATCCCCACGCGCTCTAATATTTCTCTTAGCATATCTAGGTCACACAACCCCTTGTGGGCATGGTCTCCTTCTTGTATGACCCCGTGTGTATTCATGCACACCTTTTTCCTCCCCAGGAAGGTTTTGTACCTATCCTCTTCCTTCTTCCAGAAGGAACTCAGGTCAATCTTGGCTTGCAGGAAACTACACTTTGTGGTACTTCGGGCTGGCAGTTTTCTGTCTCCTCATCCAGACCCTCCATTCTTTTATTCATTGGGGTAGTTGATTTTTAAACCACCAGTAATTTTCTCATTAACTGATTTTTCCTTGGGATCATGAAGTGGCTTGTTATTTAAACAAAGAGAATTTGGGTCATTTTGACATAATGAACCCTCTCTACAGTTTCCTCACTCTTTCATCTAGTGATATCATGAACGGTACTTCAAGGCTTGACCCCTACAATTATTTAATGGAAATATAAACAATCACACATTTACATTTTTCACATGCCATAGCATGGAAATCATAATTAATGATTAAATACAAGCGGGGGGAAACATGGGTACTACAACTACTCATGTAGATCTTTACAAGATGATCTAAACTCATCCAAAGGTGAAGTCTTGGGAATTCATGTTGGATGATGAACTTGTACTCACAAATGACTATCTACATATATCTTCCCATATTGATAACCTAGCTGAGTACTGGAGGTTGGGTGATTTTTTGGTAAAAACTATTGAGACAGTTCCAGACAAAATCTTGAAAGAAGCTCGACTATTGGAACATTAATATTTTGCATACGGTGAAAAAATTTGTCCCAGTACTGTAATTAGTATTTCATTTCAAATAAATAATTAGAACATTACAAAGAATATATGTGTCATAGATAAAATGTCCAATTGTTACAAATATTAAAGCGTTTTCTAAAGCAAAATGGATATGTACTCGTATGAGACTATGTTATTGGTGACCTTGCATAAGAAAGAGTAAGCGTCGATAAAGATTAGTCCGAGCCTGGATGCACCATTCTCATGCACAACACAAGGGAAGACCTACTTTAAAGGTTTTTAGAAAACTTGCTTGTCATCAGATTATGTATCATTCATATAGAACCAGAGTCCATGGACATATAATTCTATTTGGTGCCCTAGATCAATGCTCATTCACCTTAGCACATGGGTACTATGGGACTTGTAATGGATAAATGGTATTATGGGAGTTCATGGATTCCCCCATAATCATGAAGTTTAAGTCCTTTTTAACAATGAAAAAACTTCCTACATGACTTGGGCAATGTAGTAATGCAAATAATGTTTATTTGAATGGGAAGTCCTAGATCAATTTAGGACATTTATATGAGGCTGAAATTGTACCATTCAATACGTGGTTGGTTTTGGAAATATAATTACCCTGTAAGGGGTTCTTTAAGGTCCTTTCATTGATTTCCTCACCAACGCACTACCTCTTGCATATTGTGTGTAAAGGAATCATATCTTTAGCGTGTATACAATATGAAATGCCTCCCCTCTTGGGCATTGAGTTCCTTTGTAGGGTAGCCAATGTGATTTCATATTACCTTGGAGGTTTTAAAAGAGGATCTCATAAAAGAATTTTTTTTTATTGTATATCATCTTTTGGATGAGATGATAGATAGTGGATTTCCTTTAAGTACATAACCCAATATTTTGAAGGATATGATTGCGCCACCAAATATTGTCAGTACGAAGTTAAGTGTTGTGATTGGGTTTTTTTTAAGCGTTCCACTACTATTTGTTTCTAATTTACGTCCAAATTGCACTAAACGAGAATCACATGACGTACTTTCAAGGTTTGTGGGGTTGAAATGATTAAGATGCAGACTAAAAGTGGAATGCCTATTGTTTTTGTTGATTTTGAGGATGTAATTGATGTGTGTAGGAATCCCTGCATGAGTGGAGAAGGATGGTGGTGCAACAAACAATCACTTTCTTGAAAATGTTTTCTCTAACATTAATAAGCCTAGTGGAGAGTTCGTCATGCCAAATGAACAACCTATTATCAAGGCATTTATGTCATCATTTCCTATACAAAAGGTTAGTGACTAGGGAAAGAGCTTCATGAAAAACTATAGAAATCAATCATCTTATGGATACACAAGCCATCTAAGAGGACACCATCATTGTCACAATTTCCCTTATGGAGCATATATTGTGAACTATGGTAGTGCAAAGACTAGTTTTACTAGTGGTGTATATGGTGGTGATACTGCCAATATGAAATAGATTGTACCCTATGGATCAAGTCATAACATCGTACATGACAATAAATAAGTTAAAGGATGTAACAAAAGTTTGAAATAATTTCAAAGCGTTAAGAATTACGGTTTCCACTTATCCTTATCAATACCTTTTGAGATTACAGATGCTTGTAAAGTTATAAGACTTGACACCTGAGTGCAAAATTTTATCATATGCTTGAATGACATTATTTAAATTACACAACTTCAAATAAGTATCTCATTATTTAGACTATGAAGAATCCATTTTAAAAGTGTGGAGAAGCTCTTTCTTTTTTAGGGTCACAAACCAAATAGAAAGATAAAAGACAATGCATTGATCAATCTTGAAGGATACATTTTTTTTTGGATATGATGGCCAAAATTCGATGGATATTATCTACTTTGTTACCAATTTAAATCATAAATGATCAAAGTTTCTTAAACAGAATATGCTAGTAAGGAATACAGGAAAGTTTCAAATCAACAAAAAAAAAATTCAACGAAGTTATTTACCATAACCAAAAAGTGATAGCTTGAAACTTAAAAGGGTGTTGTGCCAATTGGTGAAAAGTCCACGAATAGTAGATTGAGTTGCAAGAACATTTTTAAAGAATGGCTTCACTTTTCTTTGAAGCGCTAGAATATCACTTGAAATTATTTATTCTCACATTTCAAAATTAACATGTAAATAAGAAAACAATAGAAAAACTTCCAAGGAATTGTATTTTATTTTATTAAAGGAAGAAAACAAAGGTAGTTCTATACGGGTTTCATCAAAAGACCCTAACTTTTAACCACCAAAATGGCTCATCTAGCGTTATAAAACAAAAAACTAGCAACAAGGAGAAACATTTTAGAGGAGGTATGTTGAGAGCTTAGTTAGGTTTTATCTTTTTTTCATTCTTCATACTCCATAGATTTTCTGCTCAAAGATTTGATGAAGTTGTTGGAAGAAGGGATGTCCTTCAAAGTAGCAGAAGGGATGAAGAGACGATGAGTTTTGTTGGTTTCCATGAGGTGAATGGTTTGGTTATTAAGTTTGTTATACTTTAAGTCTAATTTTCTCAGTACTAATCAGTTTTTGATATGCATATTTGTGCCTTGTGTCTCACCACTGTTTCTTTATTCCATGTCCGACTCAACTTTATTCTTTTTCCTTCTATTCTTGGCTACTTAATGTATGTTGTAACATTCCATATTGACTAGTTAAAGATAATAACTCTAGTCCAAGTCTCCATAGAGGCTTGAAAGCAATCAAAGAATCTTGGAAGATGTATGGGAATACAAACTTCAATAAAGATCAAACTCTTTTGGGCTCTGGAATTTATTTCTTGTTTATTTTTTTACTGATTATTTATTTTCTCCTATTATAGTACAAACACAAAAATACAAAAAAGAACTAATTCATGTATTATATTAGTTTTAATTGTACACAATCTTTTCTTCTCTTTTGTTTTTTTTAGTTTAGTTTTTATTTCTTTAAATCAACTACTAACTACAACATATAAAGAAAATAAAAGAAGTGAATTACATTACACTCTATTCTTTGAACATGTAACTTGTTTTTACCCACTTCTTTTTTCTCATTAGTTTAACTTTACTGATTTCAATATAAAAGGAAAAAATATACAATTTATTTCATTTTCCTTTCTAGATTTTTCTTCTAGAATCACTAACTAATTAATCTTAGTTGTTTAAGTTTTATTTAACTATTTTTTCACTTCTAATACTCATACTAAATTTGTTTAATTTCATATTTCACTTACAAAAGAAAATACAAAATAATATAAGTTGCAAAATACAATAAAATCAAATATTGGGAAATTATATAAAGATTCATGCTTAAGTTATTAACCATAGAGTCTAATGTGATTTCTTTATGGGGCTTAAAACTTAGGTTAATATTCTCACCACTTCTCTCCTGGCCTCACGGTAGGTTGAGATGTTGGTTTAAAAAGAACCTTATTTTGGCATCAACATAATACAACAAAACTTAGATTCTATTAATGACTGTTTGGAATACAAAATACTGTAAAATGTGAAGTACACAAGCTAGCTAGAATATTGGTAGCTTATCTATGAAGAGAGATGTGTCGGCTACACTCATTCACAATAAGTTGATTACAAATGAGGCTTCGAATTACTTTTTAACATAAATCATAAATGAGAAAAACCTAGACATCCAAAACCCTAACCCGAAAAGATGAAACACCAAAATGTTTGTGGGCCCTGATGGGGGTAGTTGATATGTCAACTTCCCAAGGGCACAAATTTTGCGTACCATCTCCATTTGGGATTATTGGTAACCATTGAAAAGGTATAGCCAAGTAGTACATATTATGAACAACGCAATTCACCCAAACACAGATTTATTGGGAACTGCCAAGTAAAAACAAACATCGTTTAGGGCCTCAAAACGACCCCAGAAGTTTGGGAACCAAAAAAATGTAAAACAAATGCCAAGATGGAAACTGTAATTTGAGCCAGTGGAATAGGTGGAAGGACACAAATGTCCACCTGGACCACTACTCCCCTTTTTGAAGGAAATGGTCTCCATGTTAAACTTATAATACCCAATAAATGATTAAAAAACCAATAGTGTTCAAACCCATAAATTATTAAAACAAAAATAAAATATGAACTATGCTTGTTTAATACAGTTGATTATTTGGCACACATATGCACAGTGGAAATAAATTCAATCACACACAAACACAATAAATTACCCTGTAAACCCCATGTTGGGTTTAGGAATTGACACCTTTTTGTCATCCTTTCATTCTTACTTCACCTACTTTTCTTATATCATCCATGCCTTTTCATAATCATTGTTGTCCAATATCTTTTCTTTTTGTCAAGGTATGGTAAGTTGATATGTTTCCTCAATTCATTAAGTATTTCTTTCATTTGAGAAGGATAATGGTTGTTTTGGGTATCTACTAACAATGTGTTAAGAACTGGCTATAGGATAATCGAATGTTACAGGTGTTGTTACTCCTGAAGTGTTGTTACTCTTGAGATATTGTTACTCGTGGGGTGTTGTTATTCCCAAAGTGTTGTTATTATTGAGGTGTTTTTACTTCTGAAGTGTTTTTACTTCTGAAGTGTTGTTACTCCTGAAGAGTTGTTACTCCTGCGGTGTGTTTACTCCCGAAGTGTTGTTACTTTTGAAGGGGCATTATTTCCAATAGACCGAGGATGGTATCTAGAGACCATAATTGTTTGTACTGATGTTGATCAGGTTGACGACTTATGAAAAGTCCCTCGTAGAAATGACCTGTCTCCGTGGATGGCATGGATATTTTTTCAAAGTCATGAGTATTGTATTATTACGAGTCTATTTCAACAAGCCTGAATTATTGGAAATTTCATTAAACAAGATCTGTAGTTAATCATTTATGTTACGAATAATTGTAATAAATATTGGATATGTTCCTAACTAAGACTGTATTGAACCACTTGAGAATCAATATATTCTCAAGGTTGTTCATAATTATCATTTTTATAAGAATAGTTTAGAAGAGGGAGATTTTTAAAAGAAGAGCATTTCCGCTCCTAAACTAGTCTAGTTTTTGGATCAATTAGTTCAGTTGATGAGAAACAACATATGCACATTTACTTCTTGAGTTGGATTAATAAAGATTCAAAAAATTTGTGATTTTGTTTTATGTGCAATTACATTGTAGTTTATGTATCTTTCTCATCCCCTGCTAAGGAGGAAGGGCCCTCCTCTTCAGTAGGGTTGTTGTTATTGTATTACTAGGTAGACTTATATTGAGAGTGATTGTTGTAGTGTGTTTCATATTTTTGTTATTAATGTTGTTTAATACTATATTATGAGTACTATTGTGTGGATGCAGAGTGCTATTATGAAAACTATATTTTGAATCTGGTTTAGCTCAAAGATTATTTCTATTACAGGTTTCTTGCATTGGAATGCTTGATGTTGATTAATTTATAAATTTATCTAGACTCATAATGTTGTAGATGGCTCCCATTTTATGAATCATCAACTTGATTTTGATTTATTTCATGTCAGTAGGGTGTGTCTCTTTCCAATTGAATGAATTACTTCATTATAGAGAGTGAATCTGTTTCAATTTCCAACAAATGTGTGGCATGGTTTATTTCCCAACAAGAGTTTGGTTTGGTCCATTTTCAAACAAGTGATTCCTTTTCACAGTGAGTGTGGTTTCTTTCATTTATGAAAGAGTAATTTCCATTTTAGGAAGTTCATTTTCTTTCATTTGGGAAAGAGTGTTTTCCACTTCAACAAGTGTAGTTTCTTTCATTTATGCAAGAGTGATTTCCATTTCAACAAGTGTGGTTTCTTTCATTTATGCAAGAGTGCCCCACTAAACACTCAATACGGGTTCCCCACTTTCCTGGGTCCCACTCAACACTTAACAAAAGCTTCCAAAGAAAACTTTAGAAACTAGGTTCCAAACGTCAATGAAAAATTAGAGTTTTGATTTTTCATAATTTTCCTAAGTTAGACTTAGGACAAGAATGAATCGTCTATCATGGGTCATGTTTAATGTCCCCTACATGAATTTGGCACTAGGAAAATGCATGGACACCTTCTACTACTAAAAATTTAACACTCCCTCTTAACAAGGAAGGTGTTCTACACAACCCCCAACTTGTTCTTGAAGAAAAAAAAATTGCATTTCACCAAAGGCTTCGTGAGTATGTTTGCAATTTGCTCACCAATTGGCACATATTGTAGCTTCAAAGTAAATTTATGTACATAGTCCCAAATGAAGTGGTACCTTATCTCAATGTTTTTGGATCTATCATGAAAGACTAGATTTCTAGAGAGCTTGATGCAGCTATGATTATCACAGTGAATCACTGTTGTATCCAACCCTTGACCAATTAGTCCCATGAATAGCTTCCGAAGACAAATGGCCTCACATGATTCTAATTTTTCCACCACATATCTAGCCTCAACAGAACTCAAAGAAATTTATTTATACTTCTTTATGAACCAGGAAATAGCCCTTGAAGCGAAGTTGAAACAACAACTTGATGTGCTCTTCATGTCCATAGAAATTCATTCCCAATTTGCATCCAAATAACCCATAAGCTTCACTCCATATCCATGGATATAGCCTAATATAAACTTTAATGTCCCACACAGATACCTCAAAACATGTGTTGTTTCCACCCAGTGCAGATGCTTAGGATCAACCATGAACTGACTAAGTGTGTTGACATAAAAACACAAATCTATCCTAGTGTTAACCAGATACATTAGAGAGCTAGAGTTTCTGGTAAAGAGTGGGATCCACTCCCTCTATCTTGGAAGAGTCTATCTTATTCTAGTTAGTAACCATGGGTGTTTCCATAGGCCTACAATCTTGAATACCAAAGCACTTTAGGATCTCCAAAGCATATTTCCCTTTTCTAAGGAAAATCTTCCCATCTGTCTGCCACACCTCCAAACCAAGAAAATAATGCATCAGCCCCAAGTATTTCATCTCAAACTTAGGAAACATATCCCTCTTTCAATATGCTATGAGATTCTCTGACCCAGTCATAAATTCATCCACATATAGCATAAGAATGAGTGGCTCACCCCCAACCAAGATGTAGAAGAGGTTAGATTTAACCTCACACTTGGTGAATCCCATCCCAAGAAAATAGTTTTTGATCCTAGATTACCACGTACATGTTTCCTTCTTGAGCCCATATAACACTCTCTTTAACCTACAAAAATTATATTCCCTAACATGAACCTCAAAACCCTTTGTATGTTCAATATAAATGTCCTCCTCTATCACTCCATTAATAAATGTTTTCTTGACATCCATATAGTTGATCTTTCACCCCATCTCAGTTATAATGGATATCACATCGCTGATAGAAGAATACCTTTCCACGAGTGAAAATGCATCACTAATTTCAATTCCCTCCTTGTGTGAGAATCCCTTAGCCACAAAACGAGCTTTGCAATTTTATACATTGCCACTCGTTGTGTGCTCGATATTATAGATCCATCTAGAGCCAATCACATACTTTTCCTCAAGACTTGGCACAACCTCCCACACATAATTCTTCATGTTGGAAGAATATTCCTCCTGCATGGAATCTCTCCACACCTACTGCTCATATGCCTCCTTGAAGGTGGAAGGCATGACCTCTATCAACTTTCTCATGAGAGCCATGTAACTAGAAAATATTTGTGGCGCCCTTCTCTCCCTAACTGATATCCTAGGAGAGTCCACCTACTCCTGAGCCTCTCTCAATGTGCACTAATCCCATTCGACCTCCTCTTATGAGAGGACTTAACCAAAGTAAATAGAGCATCATGCTCCTCCTCATTATTCTCAGGCTACTTCTCTCCCTACAAGATTTGTTGTTTCTACTACCCAACATATACATAAGTCTGGGGACTTATAATATGTAATGGTTGTTTAAACTCCTCCTTAGGTGTGCTCTGCTCCCGACCTGTTCATTATTGGGCACCTATCCATAGGAATTCCTGAAATATCTGTCTTCCTCAAATATCACATCCCTAATAACCAATGTCTTCCTAAGTGATGGAATGTATACCCTATAGGCCTTGGAAGTCTCTCTATAACCCAAAATGATTCCTTTCTCAGTTGTAGGATCGATGTTGGTCCTCCTCTATGTAGGAACATGAAAATAGACCAAGCACCCAATGATCAGGGGATCAAATTTTGCTCAATTTTCAAAGTGCTCGGAATGCGATGAAAACAATGCCATTGTGTATGTCTCGTCTTCCTGATTCTGGTGGTATATTTACTTTCTCAAACGGAGTCCGTATGGAGAAAATATCGCGATCTGTTCGCCAAGGCGAACAGGCAAAATTTTTGGATGCTGACTGTACCTGTCCGTACAGTCCGTACAGTGACGTGGCAGGGCCATACCGTTCGTACAATGACGTGTCAGGTGGATGATGTGGCACGCTTTCATTAGTTGATGGTTATCGAATCAGGGAATGACACGTGTCATTGGTGGTCAATGATGTGAGGACACGTGGCCCAATCAACTGGTGCCACGTGTCACTCGTTGATTGGTTGATATGCTTATGTAAAACTAATGGAGGCTGCGGGGTTCGACCCCCGGACCTCCCATGGCACAAATCTTTACAAGTCTCCGCTAACCATTATGCCGCCCATTGTTCCTTGTCATATAAGTCAACGCAATTCTATTTGAATTTGAATGTTGTGTTAAATGGAAAGGCGGGCGGGCCGGGGCATCGCCCCGATCCGTGGTTTCATTCCACACCATATAACCATGTTATAACATATATGTGCGCGGATATATATAACATAGTTTGTAACCGTATGTGTAAATGTGGCACGGTTATAACATATGCGCACGAGTTTTGATATAGCCCACGGTTCTTTTATATATATTACATGTGACCCCGAGTTGGAGCACGAGAGTCGGTTGACACAGTTTTCAAACGGTTTAACCACCATTTTCCAATGCACGAGGTCACATGGCCATATGCCCAGGTGCCGAGGCGGTTAGGGGCTGGCGCGCCCTTAATCGTCCTACGGTTTGCACCATTGGCGTGGTTGCACCTGGTGCTGGGTTTTTACGCTTAAAAGAGCATGTGAGCTAGGTTCAATCAAGGAGGGTGTGAATTGTAGAACTAGAGACAACAAGCTTGGAGAAGGAGACTTCCAGGAGGCCTATCTTTCTCATTTTTCGACCGATTGAGGTGCCGAAAGAGCCCAGACAGGGGTTTAGGGACGCTGGGAAGCCATTGGAGCAGTCGGTTTGTCAGTTTGAGCATTGTAAGACATGTTTTTGAGCACTTTTTGAGCAATTAATAATAATGATCCATTGGAAGCTGGACCAGGAGATGTAGCCCATAAGAGGGGTGAACTCCTTTATCAATTGCTGTGCATATGTGTTTATGTTCACTGTTTATGCTGCTGTCTATGTGTATTTTTCATAAGTAATCCTTAATTTGTGTGTTGCAAACTGATCCATTTGCTTTAAACACATGACATTTAACTTGCAATAATTATTCAAGTTTTTTCAAGTCTTCTTCATTTTTAAATCACCCAAAGATGCGTAACTGACCAATGTATGGTCTCTTCCATGTGAAATACTCCTCATAGGTCATCCTCCACAATAGTTTATGAGGATAATTTTTCTGTAGATAGACTATAGTGTTGTGTGCCGCATCCCATAGAAACATAGCCAAATCTTGATCATGCACCATAGTCTTTGTTGCCCCAACTATCAACATGTTCTTCCTCTCTATGACTCCATTTTATTGTGGATTGTATGGAACACTCCCTATTAATCCTAGAATATGCACATAACTCCTTGAAGGCACTCGAGGTATACTCACCTCCATTGCCTAATATGGGAACCTTGATATTTCTTCCTGTCTAGTTCTCCATAATAGCTTTAAACTCTTGGAACCAATTGAAGATATCATCCTTGGTATTCATAAATAGATCTAGTTCTTCCTGGAATAATAATCAATAAAGGAGGGAGATATAGTGGTTGAGCTCTTCAATAGAAAATGCTAACATGGGCCCATAGACATCTTAATTGATCAAGTCCAAAATCCATTTGGACCTACTATCATTTATAGCAGAAACTGTCTTGGTGTAATTTCCCATAACACACCCTGTGCATACTCCATGATGATCATAATTAAACTCTAGAATCCAATTTGTGGCCTCCTTGAGCACCTTGATTTCTCCATGATGTAAAGGTTCCATCCTTCTATGCCAAATCTCCCCCAAATCTTGACCATTGGTGTTGTTGCTAACCAACGCACTAGTTGGCTCAAATTGCAGCCTGTATAGTTTATTCCCCATTACTCCCAACACTTTTCCGATGCTAGTGTTGGATCCCTTTGGATGTATAAACACTTTTCCATCTTGAAAAGTGACCACATATCCCTTATCTTCTAAGGCTGAAACAAAAGTCAAATTCTTAGTCAAAATGGGAACATAAAAACATCATTAGTTAACAAAGGCTTACCAGACTCCCTCTGAAACCTCACAGTCCCATTGCCTTCCGGCCTATACTTGAAATTATCACCAATTTCAATGTGGAAATCTACATTTTTCTCCCTCAAGTTTCTAAAGTACGCACACACCCCTTTCATGTGGCATGAAGCACCACTATCAATGTACCATGTACTAGTGACCATGGAGATGGATAGGAACATTATGAGTGAAGATTCATCCTCAAATTTGGCTGCAAATGCATCCATATAAGATATATCATCCATATTCTTCTTGGGTTTTCTCTTCTTGTTGTTGGGACATTGGTTGGAAAAAATTTCAAGTTGATGGAAAGAAAAACATTTGACCTTGTTGGTGTCAAATTTCTTCTTGCTGCCATGTTGTGAAGAAGTTACCTCAGTAGAAATATTCTTTCTTTCCCCATTGATCTTTGATTCCAAAGAAAGGTTTTATTCATCTTCAAATTTATTTTTATATTCTCCACATTGAGACCCCTCCTGTTATCCCTCAAAATAGCACCATCATTTTGAATGATAGGATGAGTCAAAAATTTCATTTCTGCGAGTCTTGGTTTTCAAAAATTATTTTTTCAGCTTTCAACAGCGCGCTCCTTTTAATTTTTTGCGGGTTAGCTGTTGAA
>ML786518.1:99209-161000 GCA_009831015.1 Picea engelmannii | reverse complement strand
AGAGAAAGGGTTCAGTCCTGGATACACATTGGGCTATTGTACTAAGACTCTCATTTTCTAATACAGATCACAGGTTCCTTTCCATTTTGGTGTCAGTTTTCCACATTTCTTCTGCACTGTTATCTTGTTGTCAAGTCTTGAATAGATGTTATCCCATTGTTTGGCTCATGACATGATAATCAGTTTCTTAGTTGTTTATTAGACCCTACTTTGTACTGGTTTATGAACAATCTTTTCTTCACCCACTGAAAGTTATTTGCTGATTAATCAATCTTGGAGAGCACTGTTTTATTTGATTACATTGTGAGTTGTCTTCTCATTAGTTACTTTCTGTTATCCCATTGATCCAATCTTTCATTATTTATAATTCATTAAGTTACCAAGCACCTTTGGTCTACAACCACAAAGGGTTTCTTGGAGTGATAACACCTCCCATTTCTCTTCCTAAATAATATCATCTCACAACCAATCCCAAGTGGGTAGTTTCTCATGACCCACTATGCACTTGAAAAAAACGTCCCATTTCTTTTCAAATCCATTTAAGGCAATGCATACTAGTGTTGGGCTCTAAAGATGTCCTAAAAACAACCTCTATGCATTAACCAAAGGTATGTGCTGGCACAAGCGTTTTACTTGTCGCCTACATAGGTTCTTACCTTTTGTTTTCAATACCCAACCTCCAGAGATGAAACATCTGTAAAGGAACAACAATCGTAAAGGGAACGACAGTTGTTCTATTTAAAGGAACAACAATCGTAAAGGGAGCAACAATTTTTCTATTCAAAGGAAGAACATGACCTGCAAAAGGAACAACAATCAGAACAAAAGGAACAACATTCGTTACATTGGGCTGAACTAATGTTGAATTAATTGCATTGTAGTATTTACCCAACTTATCTAATTTGTCAACCCGAGGATCGTAAACTGACGAAGCACACACAAAGTATATGCAAGATTGAAGTGAGACTAATCTAATCTAATGTTTAAGCTACAACTGAAATTTAATCATTAATCTAACACATGATTCAAATAGAATCATTAATCTAGTTGCGTAAATGAAATTACTCTAAGAATGGGAAATTGCGTAAAGGAAATTAATCTAGAAACGGAGAACTACATGAAGGAAAAGAAGATACAACAAGTGAAGAGTTAAATGGAACAATAACACATGAGAGCTCTCACTAATGAAACAATCTTACATTCAATAATCAAATCAATCTTCATAAAAGAATAATGAAAGCATGAAAACCAAAACCATGAATCAAAGCTAAGAATCCCTTTCTCTTTCGTATCCTAATGACTACCATTAATGGCTACTCTAATTCTAATTACATCTTAATTGAATAATCTAATTCCTCTTCTACTTGAATAATCTAATTGAATCCTCATGAAGAGAGAGCACTGTCTTTTATACATGAGATCCTTGAAGATAAGATAACCATCTGATTATTACAGATCCACTATTCTCTCAACCTATTTTCCATTATTACAAAATATAATCCCTTTAAATCCTCACACATATCTCTCATATATCTTAGATAATATATTCCAACCAAATCTCCACGATCTTCTCCTTGGAATGGGCTTGGATTATCTCCTCAAATATTGAAATGGTGGAGGAAGTATTCGAGAAGTCCTTCGAATTAATCCTTCACATATTCCTACACATTACAAATCTCACACATATTTGAGATATATATGAAAACATGTTGATTTTCTAACATTTAATCACAAATTCCTTTTAAATACTAAAATGAATAAAGTGGAGAACAATAAGGTGAATCCCAATTATATTTATGGAAATGATATCGTGAAAGGTTAATGGGGCGATGAAATGTGAAGAATGATGAAGGGAAAGGTGGATGAGAATAGGACATTTCTGAGCCCCAACATACCCCCCAACTTAACTTGTTGCATGTCCTCATGCAACCATGCATGGATCTTCTCAAGAAATTTTGACATCTGAATGTTGGCTTTGAGTGATGATAATGGATGTTTCCAGGATGGGATTTACATGAGTAACAACTATCATTTTCTTATGGTTGGTTCTTGTGTGACAACCATGAATATAAAGAATGTTGGTTCTTGTGTTAACAACATTCATTTCGTTACTTGTTCTCTTGTTGTTATGATAATAATTTGCCCATATTTTTACTTGAAAATGTGTGCTATCAATGTGCATAAGGAAAACAACACAGAGTATAAGAAAGCCTTTTTTTATATATATTTGTGAATCATGCCAATATGTATATAAGTGCTTATGAAGCAAAGTGCAACATAGTATCTTTGGAAAATAAATGTTCATAACTGGTAAATGAGATGAAAAAATGGAATGATGGTCGTGGAAAAATGGAGTGATGATAGTGAATAAAGTCCCCTACCCCCCAACTTAACTTGTTGCATGTCCTCATGCAACGCGACATAAGTCATAGAAGTGAAAAGGAAAGGGAACTGGATGAGGGAATTTTCCAAATTATTGATTGCTAGCAGTTGAGGAATTACATGATTAAAGTTTAGAAAATAACATACCTCCACTTACCCAAAATGTTGATGAACTATGCAATAGAAATATGGCTGATGTGGCTGCTAGATCATAGAAGATGTCACTGTTGCAGGATCCTATGGAAAGTGACTGCTGCTATAGCTACGACTGCTATCTGCTAGATCAGAGAATGTGAAGTGGAGGAAGTTGAACTGCTGCTGAATGCACCATGGAAAAGAGAAAGTATGAAAGTGGAAATGTGGTAGTCTCATATGGCTAAATTCATGCTACTGTAACTACTGATAGAGTCATGAAAAGTGTATAGTCTTCATCCGCTGCTAAACCTGATGGTATAATTCTAATCATGCAAATGAATGTGTCGATGTCGAGCATGAAAATAAGTCATTGGATTACCGACCAATGATGAATGGCATTAACCAATGCGAGACAACTCACCATTGATGTCAATGAGTGCCAAGGTACCCAAGTACATCTGGCGAAGTGCGAATGAATGAGCTGATGTCAATCCACTTGCAAGATCTGACGATCAAGGGACATTGATGTATTCCCATGATTGTTAGCGAGAGAACTTGCCATTAAGGCATGCAAGCCTCCAGGTACTCAAAATGGACTCTAGTATATATCCCAGATAAGGTGTTGAGGTCGATGGGGCAAGACTTGTTGAAAGGTGGGCCTTAAGGAATCCCACATCAGTCAACACGAGTTCGGATAAAAAGAGTGGTAGGACTATAAAGGAAAATATCTCAGTAGTAACAATGCTTATGGCAAGGTAATTTAGTCAAGGAAAGGGAGTTGGATAGTTTTATTGACAAGGAAAACTGAACTGGAAAAAGATAAAGAGATGTATGCGACTCAGAAAGATAGGCATGTGCGAAGTCATGATGGATAAGGCAATGAAAGATGGGCTTCAACACAGGGATGACCAGTCTGCTTTGAAGGAGAAATGGAGGAAAACATTCATGGCGCAAATGGTTTTATGAACGAGTTTATGTGTAACTGCAATTCCATGATGTGTAAGACGAGAATTAGCTCCTTCAAAAAGTCAACAAGACATGTATTTTTCAAAAGTTTTTGTGATTTTTGAAAATCACTTTAGCAACAAGATGCGATCGACCGCGTACCTGAAAAAAAAAACTTAGTACAAATCCTGCATGAAAATTTGTGATATGTTCGAAGAAAAGCACAACATGTAGAAAGAAGGACAGATGCGACAAAGTAAAAATAAAATACGGTTTTATACCTCTTGTCGTGATCCTTGCACGTGCGTTTGTATCATCGTCTATTGCTTACTTAAGTGACTCCAAGAAATATTTTTACATAAAAAAAACCATTACTTTGATAGCGTTTTCAAGAATTTATTTGAAATGTCCATTTGCTAAAAAGTTTTATTTTCCATGTCTTAAAACAAATATTTTTTTTGTTTTTATTGTGATCTTTTTATAATGAAAACAAAACAACTAAAAAAATTCTTTTGATTATTATAAAAAATTATTTTTAAAACAAATAATATATATATATATATATATATATATATCTGTGTGTGTGTGTGTGTGTGTTTGTTTTTATTATGATCTTTTTAATGAACTAAAAAAACAAAAAATAAAAAAATAAAAGAAAAGGAAAAAAAATAAAAATTATTTTGTTATTATAAAACAAAACAAAAGAATAATTCCGATTACTTGCTTAAATATCCTCACCTCTTTCAAAACTTTATTCTTCACCTCTTTAGAAACATTGACATTCCAGACTTGCTTAAACTGGACCATAAACTTTATTCTTGAAATTACTACTATTTCTTTTAACCCATTCAACAGCTTCAAATATGTTTTCATCCCCAGAATCTTTCAATTCCTACAAAAGTTGAATATTTGTATTATTTTGTCCGGCGTAGCTAGAAAACTACATGTGGCAAATTCGTAACCATTCCTACAAAAATATATGCATATCGTTTTCAATTTTTGGGGAGTGCAGCAGCCTGATTTAGCGTGACGGTTTGGAAATAATATTGCCGAAAAGATTTTCATTGATTGCCAACAACAAAACTGCCAGTTAAATTCAGAACCAACTGTAATTATCTCTTCTTCAAAAACTAGATGTATAAACGTGGGCCTCTTGAATAAAACAACCAAATATATATTGGACAATTAAAATGCTAGTTTATCTTCAAAGAATCATGTCTGATTAAATATGGATTGGCAAGAAGATGCTACAAATCGTATTAACCACAATAAAATTGGTGCACCGTTACAATCAAACAAGATTGTTGCAAATGAATCAAATCAGATCTAGTCTAACAACCTCCAGCAAAAAAATCTCTGAATGCGGTTGAACGAGGACATAAACCATCTAAACTTATTTTGAGAATCTGGGATATGAAAAAAAACAGATCTTCTTACCTCATTGATCCCTCTCGTCATGCGCTTACCTTCCCGTTACTTTAATCAATTATTCCAGCAAGTTTGTTGGACATTCGCCCGAGTTAAGCAGCAACTCCAACTCTAGGTGTGGATTCATTCAGCCGGGTGAACGTTGCATATCTCCTTCGACATTGTTTTCTTTATTTACATTATAGCCGTGAGTAATATGAAAGCAAATATTTCTACACAGTGAAATAAAGAATTTTGTTTTAACCAAATTAGGGTCCCATACAAGTTATTGACCACCTTCATCTTTGATTCCCTAATGAGGACATGTTGGTCAAAAAAATAGAACCTTAGACCTGCTTTTGTTCTCTGCATGTAGAATTTATGATATATTGTTTTGTTTGCAGGTTGCTATAGGGGTGTATTTTCAGGGAGTCAAATGTGATTTTATCACAAACAAAGAACTAGATTGAGCTGAAAGTTTGCATGCATGTTCCTATGTTATGAATGCTTCTACACGTCGAAAATCAGCAATACCCACATCACGGTTTTCGAGAAAAATGAAAAATGGATGAAGGTGACTATCTTGATTTTCTCGAAACTCGTGTACTCTATTGGGATAAAATTTATTGGGTTTTTGTATCATAACATCATGCACTTCCAGTCCAAAAATCACAAGAACCCAGATCCCTATTTGTGAGATATCTTCAGTTTAATTTATGCATTTTTTCTTTATAATTTTTGTTTTATTGTTTTGTTTGCAGATCGAAGGATAGAGGCACACGTTTATTATATTTTTTTCTTTTTATGTTTCAAAACTTAAAAAATTCAATGCAAAACTTATTAAATTTTTTTTTTGAGCAAATGGAACAAACTTATTGAAAATTGTAGACGAAAAATATATTAGGCAATTTTTTCATCATCAACAATTAAAATTCTTCCTAAAATCAATTTAGTCATCCTACTTTTTGATCCTCGTGATCGCACAAAGCGTGGAGGAGAGCATACTTATTCTGGCAAAGATAAAAACAACTCGAAAATAAAACCCTACCTACACTATGCTAATTAGAGATGAGAAAGTAGTTATGTATAATCAAACAACCAATGTAGCCATGCATGCAACAGTAATGAAAATATGTTATCTTTCAATTTCACAATTGACAGTCGAGAATATGTATGAGCGTGCAAAATTCGCTACTGAAGTTCTAAATTAACAAAATAAAAAGGAAAACTAAGTGGAACTAACCTAGTACTTGCTTGAAACCAACGTTCGATTAGGCTTTCGTAGGCGTAATTTGTCTTACTTAGATCATGTTGCAACTTCTCGTTGTCCTCCTCGACCTCCTGCTCACCTAATTGTTCTTTATTAAATATGCAATATTCTTCGTATGTTGATTCTTCGTTCGCCTCTGGAGGAGTAATTAAGCTTTTGGCTACTATCAAGATCTCCTCTTCCAAAGAAGAGGAGATCCTGACTTTTGCAAGGACCTGAGTGAGTTGTTCCAAGATTAAACTCATTGTTAAACCATGTTAAAAAAAAGATTCTTACAACACCCAAATCAAAATGAAAAACTTTAAAAAACACACTTGCTAAAACATACAAAATTACTCTTCACAGTTGCGGAAATTAAAACGTTCCTGATAGTTGGTCAGGGAGAACATGAACAGTCTCCATTCAAGTAGCTGCTAAGACCCCTAGAACCAACATATGTAGATCAAATTTGCAAAAATTTAAACTAATCTTGCGGAAAATAAAAATCTGCAAAAATTGAAATTACTTCTACCTAGTTGGTAGGGAGAACATGAGGAGTATCCTGTCACAAGATTCTATGTCTCCTTACCAACATGTCTAGATCAAACTTGCATGAAAAAGAAATTTAAACTACCACACTTGCAGGGTCTGAAATTTACACTACCCTACATGTCCTTACCCATATGTCACCTCAGAGTTAGGAGCATGTCTAATCATACTTGCATGAAAAAGAAATTTAAACTACCCTAAATGTCCTTACCCATATGTCACCTCAGAGTTAGGATTATGTCTATTCACACTTGCATGAATTGAAATGAAAAAGAAACTAATACCTCAATCCATCGTGCTTCCCAGACAACGGTGCCAAAATGTTGGGCTCTAAAGATGTCCTAAAAACAACCTGTATGCATCAACCAAAGGTAGGTGCTGGCACAATCATTTTACTTGTCGCCTACGTAGGTTCTTACCTTCCGTTTTCAATACCCAGCCTCCAGAGATGCAACACCTGTAAAGGAACAACAATCGTAAGGGGAACGACAATTATTCTATTCAAAGGAACAACAATCATAAAGGGAACGACAATTGTTCTATTCAAAGGAACAGGACGACCTACAAAAGGAACAACAATCGGAACAAAAGGAACAACATCCGTTACATTGGGCCGAACTAATGTTGAATTAATTGCATTGTAGTATTTACCCAACTTATCTAATTTGTCAACCCGGGGGTCGTAAACTGATGAAGCACACACAAAGTATATGCAAGATTGAAGTGAGACTAATCTAATCTAATGTTTAAGCTACAACTGAAATTGAATCATTAATCTAACACACGACTAAAATAGAATCATTAATCTAACACATGACTAAAATAGAATCATTAATCTAGTTGCATAAATGAAATTACTCTAAGAATGGGAAATTGCGTAAAGGAAATTAATCTAGAAATGGAGAACTACATGAAGGAAAAGAAGATACAACAAGTGAAGAGTTAAACGGCACAACAACACATGAGAGCTCTCACCAATTAAGCAATCTTACATTCAATAATCAAATCAATCTTCATAAAACAATAATGAAAGAATGAAAACCAAAACCATGAATCAAAGCTAAGAATCCCTTTCTCTTTCGAATCCTAATGACTACCATTAATGACTACTCTAATTCTAATTACATCTTAATTGAATAATCTAATTCCTATTCTACTTGAATAATCTAATTGAATCCTCATGAAGAGAGAGCACTCTCTTTTATACATGAGAGCCTTGAAGATAAGATAACCATAAGATTATTACAGATCCACTATTCTCTCAACCTATTTTCCATTATTACAAAATATAATCCCTTTAAATCCTCACACATATCTCTCATATATTTTAGATAAGATATTACAACCAAATCTCCATGATCTTCTCCTTGGAATGGGCTTGAATTATCTCCTCAAATATTGAAATGGTGGAGGAAGTATTCGAGAAGTCCTTTGAATTAATCCTTCACATATTCCTACACATTACAAAACTCACACATATTTGAGATATATATGAAAACATGTTGATTTTCTAACATTTAACCACAAATTACTTTTAAATACTAAAATGAATAAAGTGGAGATCAATAAGGTGAAACCCAATTATATTTATGGAAATGATATCATGAAAGGTTAATAGGGCGATGAAATGTGAAGAATGATGAAGGGAAAGGTGGATGAGAATAGGACATTTCTGAACCCCAACAACTAGTTCTTCTCCTGGGACAATATCCCCCACTGCTACTATCACATCCTTGACCTGCATGAGCCTAGTGAGGTAGGATGCCATGCTTTCACCCCTAGCCATTTTGGTGCCATGAAAATTGTCCCTAAGAGCCATATTCTAGTTCGTGTTGTCACTTTGTTATAGCTTCCTCAGGGCATCCAACATTTCTTTTGTTTATTTATTCTCAGCTAGATGTGGAATAATGTGGTCCTTGACACCATCCGACAGAATCCTCCATGCCTTGCATTCTTTGACCTCATGGAGGTCCAAGGAAATTAGATCATATATTGGTACAAGTATTGTTTTGTTGACAAATTCGCATACCCTGTTCTCCTTGAAAACAATTGTAATGGTGACCTTCCATTGAAGATAGTTTGAGGTCCCCTCAAGCCTATCATCATACCTCACGCTAGTATCCATGGAAACTTTAATTCAATACTTTTGGAACCTTAAGAAAACTTTATAAATATCCCTTATACCTGAACCTGTGACATGTGTGTAGAACTCAAAATTTCCGAAGAGGAAGAGATATGATACCATGTTAAACTTATAATACCCAATAGATGATTAAACAAGCAATAGTCTGCAAACCCAAAAATTATTATAACATAAATAAAATATGAACCATGCTAGTTTAATATAGCTGAGTATGTAACACATGCATGCATAGTGGAAATAAATTCAATCACATAGAAACATAGGAAATTACCCTGGAAACCCCATTGTGGGGAAAACCAACAAAGGAGGGGATTTCATTGAGCTTCTTGGCCAATTTTATCAACAACAATTATATACAATAAAACTCATAAAATTACAACAACTAGAAAATTATTATAGAACTAGTTTTCCCTATTTTGAGAGTTTTAAGATCCTCCAAAAATAAACCAAACTAAAAATGGTCCATTCTAGTTCTTCTCGAAACTACCTAGTGTTATACGACTACCTTAGTGCATCTTCCTGCACTATTGTACAACCCAAAATACTCTTTCGTTGAGTTGCAACACTGTACAACCCTATGTAGGCTACTTTACAAACTATACAGAGCCGAGAGAGTGAGTTGTACAACCTTTCTCTCTACCTATAATTTTGTCCTTCTCTTTGTTTCCCCTATGCTGCTCTTTCAACCCTCAATCACCCCTGAATATTGCTACCTTGTTTTTCCCTAGATTATTAGAAAAACACAACTTATCTCTTCAACTCATTGGCCCTCCTTTATATCATGCAAGAATGATCTCTCTTGTTTCCTCACCCATCCTATATCTCTTATCCTAACCCTCCTTCCTTGATATTTGTTCCCAAAAAAGCCTCCAATTTAATGTCCCCATTTTTGGATTCCCTTGCTCTGCAGTTGGAGATGACCTTTTGGGTTTGTGTCAGCCTGACCAAAGGACTAAAATGAGGTTAACAATGAGTTTGGGTGGTTTGGAGGAATTATATGAGGCCCATCCTGCTCCATTTAACGTATTTCATCGTTCAGATCATTTCAGCATAGTTCTCCCTTGGTTTTGTGGCATTCCAATGATTCTCGTAATTTTGGGTTATTATTGGGCATAACTTAATTAAATACACTAATCGGTTTATTTAGATCACATGATTTGAGGGAATAACTTAGTGTAATAGCTCATTGGAACTATAACGAAAAGGTCTAAAGGTTGGAATGATGAGAAAAGGACTTTTGGCATCTGAGAATGTCTTGGAATTCAATTAATCACTTTACGACATTAAAAGGGGGTTAAAAATAGTTATAAATTTATTTTAATGTTCATGTTTGATTTGGTAAAAAGGGTAAAATGGTCGAAAAAGGGTAAACCAAAGAATAAAAGGGGAATGAGGGGTTCCCTCTCTCATTATTCACTTTCTTATTTCTAAAATTGAGTTGAGAGAGATATTGTGGATTTTGTGGTTTTGGACTCTTGGGACAAAAACCCTAGGAGAGATTTCGGAAGATTGGTTTTAGTGGTGATATTATCCACCCTAGTTAGTCATTGGAAAGAGATTACTCAAATTTCTTCATTCATCTCCATTGAGACGGATTTCATCTTTGTTGTGGCTAAGTTTCTTCTTGATTATATGATTTTTATCTTGTGATAGATGAGTTTTAGTTTTGTGTCTACATTTTTTGTGTACGGGAAACATCCTCTTAAGTGTGGGATGATTTTATTCATGTTGGACGAGTTTTGAGATTTGGGGCCAAATTTCTATTGGTTGGGAGAATTCCTTGGTTAAAGAGGTTGAGTTTTGGTATTCATCTTCTATTTGTTGGTTAAATATCTCATCTAGGGTGAAGAATATTCTTGTCATGGGTCATATTTAGTTGTTGTTGGGTCGTATCCATTTATGAGTAGCGTATAACTCCTTGGATGAGCCGTATTCTACATTTTGTGGCTGAGTTTACTATGTGGGAGATTAAGCTATCTACGTGGGTCGATTTATTCCAAGTTTGAACCATTGTTTCAATTCCCAACTGCACATAAATTGTTGCTACAGTCCTATCTATCTATTGTATGATTGTTGTATATTTCCAATATCTATAGGTAACCGCTTTAATTAACAAACATGTTAGAAATTATCTCCATTTAGTTGTCGATATTTTATTTTCTGAAAATGAAAATGGGACTAGTGTTGTCAGATAATATTAAAGAAATAAATTCCAGGGCATACATTATGTTCTTTTTCTATATGCAGTTAGCAAACATTTGGTGGGAAAATATAAGAAATATATGTTGAAGTAAACCCACAATTTATATATTGAAATTTACATGAATCAAATCCAATAGTAACCTATACATATAACATCAACAAACATAGTTCTATGTTGGGTTTGGGTGTGCCTGCAAGTGTTGTTAAATTCTTTTTATAAAAATAATTAAGATATAGTAAATAGAGGAGGGATTTATCAATAGAAATTGGGCATCTCTGCTAACTATTTGACAATTTGTTTACACCATTGAACTAGAAGAAAATCAAAAAAACATTGTAAGGGTTATTATATCCAATGATCCATATTGAAGCACCCCACTATCCTGGTCCCCACTAAACACTCGAGCAGGCCACCCAACTTTCCTAGGTCCCACTCAACAGTAAACAAAAGCTTCCAAATAAAACTTTAGAAACTCGGCTCCAAAAGTCAATGAAAAATCATAATTTTTATTTTTCATGCTTTTCCTAAGTTAGACTTAGGCCAACAATGAATCAACTATCATGGGTCATGTTTAATGTCCTCTACATGTCTTGGAAACTAATAAAATGCATGGACACCTTCTGCTGCTATAAATTTAACACTCCATTGCGTCAATTTCCTCCATAATATGGGGAAACTTCTATTAAATATGACTCTCGATGAGCTACTTTCCATGATGAAGAAAGTTCCCTTCTTTGACAACCTGATAGAGTTGGATGTTCTACTAGCAGGTTCCTTTCATATTGATGTCTACGATTTGATAATTTTTTTCCTATTCAATGCAGTCAGGATTGATTTATGTAGGGGCCAAGTGCTCGGCCATGTCCAAAGTGTATAGGAGAGGTGGAAAATATGGTCAAAGAAGTTCCACATTAAATATCGGGTGCAATCCAAGGAAAGGAGGAATACTTAATTCAAAAATATTCTCACTCACAACCTTGGTGATGGTCTAAGGCCCATATCAGAGTGGGTGTAGCTTCCAATGGGGTCATGTGAGGCACTCTTTCTACAAATGAAACCATAGATTATCTCCCACTTGAAACTTGTGTGGTACCCTATGTTAATTGTGATGCTGCTTGTACTTGGAATTGTCTTTCTACAAAATATCATGAACTTGTTGTTGGATGCGCTGGATTCGCTCAACAAATTTGGCTGCTCGATCAACCTCATTCTGAGCATGGGAAGAATCTTCCTGTGCAACCACAATGGGAAAATCTACATCAATGGGGACCAATAGTTGGAACCCAAAGAGGACTTAAAAATTGTTGTGGCCAATAGATATATGGAGGGCTCCTATGTTGAGCATACGGAAGGATTTCATCCCATGCACATAGATGTTTGGAATTGTACATAATCAGGATATGGACAATCATCCTCTTGACTACCTCTATTGTCCCATCAATCTATGGGTGGAAGGAAATCATTTCGGTTAGCTTGGTGTGCATCATTGGCCATAGGCTTGACCAAAACGTCCTTAGGAACCTACTATATCGATTTGAGATAATGGTTTACGGGTGTTAGAAAACTGGTTTTCATTGATTTTGTTGGATAGTTGGTTGCCATTAATGTCAAAACCCAATGGTTGTCATTGATGCCAACATATTTGATGGGTGTATTTGGTTAAGTCTCTAAAGTTGTGACCTTGTGGAGTAGCTCTAAGAATGGCCCTCACGGCAATATGATTTGGAGAAGTCTACAAGAAACCCATAGGTATGGTCATGAATCCCGATTTTGTTTGTGGAATACGAACATGAAGGATGGTGCAAATGAAAGTAACAAACTCATAAATGGATAGTCCTCATCATGTTGTTTACAATGCTAGATGGAACATCACGTAGTTCCTCACAGTTGAGGAGTTACAAGGTCATGAAGTTGGAAGCCACAAAGATGGGTTAAGAAGCCCCAAATTGGTTACAAGTCATTAATGAAAGGGTAAAGTGGTTGTAACAAGAAAGTTCAAGAATCCCTAAAGTTAAGGAAAGAGGTTACTCATAAAAATTATATATACACCTAAAGAAGTATCTCATAAGTACATTCACACACACATTCTATTGAATATCATCTATGTGAGAAAGTGATCTATTAGTGATTTTGTGAAGGAGAAATCTGAGGTAGCGACAGAGTGAGAAGTACGAGAGTTTCAGGATTGTAGAGGGGAGCAGGTTTTTATAATAAAACCCTAGTTTATATGACCCCCGCAGGTCAGACAACTAGTGTCCTGCAAGGAACCACCATGGCTTGTCTAGGGGTTCTCATGCACGACCCTGCTAGAAAACAAGTCTTAGTCCCGTGAGGCTAAGATAAAATTGGGAAAAATGCTAGTGCTAGTTTGTTGAGGACTAAAGAAAAGATACAGGTCAGTATTATTGTGTATCAGGTCAACTATAGGATTAGAGGTATGCCTATGTGCTAGTTTTAGGATTATTCTTATGTTGTTATGGTACATGTTTGAGGCATGTCATGGTAGTGATTGTGCATGGTACACCTCAGTGATGGTATGATACATTGTTAGAGGCACATATTGGATAGTTGACATATGGTTTGTTGTATAATATATAAGTGATATGGCACATGTTTGATGACATCTCTTGGTACATGGTTTATGGATGTTGGTACATGTTGAGGTACACCCTAGTGATGTTATGGTACATTGATTAGTAGCACATCTTGGCTATATTGGTATCTTGGTATTGTGGCTATGTTAGGTTATGCTTAAGGCACTTCATTGATGACATCTTATGACGTACATGATATGGTAGATGGTATGGTGCATGGTTGATGTATGAGACAATACAAGGTTTATGTGCATGGTATGGTACATGCTGATGTACATGGTATGGTATGGGTTGATGTACATGGTATGTTACATACTTTGGTACATGGTTGATTCATGATATGGTATAGGTTAGCACATGGTTGATATACATGATATGGTACAGGTTTGATGTACATGGTATGGTACATGTTCTAGTTGATGGATGTACATGGTTTGGTGATGGTTTTGGTATCCATGTGAGTGGATATGGTTATAGTTGTTTTATGATGGTAGATTGGTGACGGTGATGGTGATAGTGACATGATGGTTGATGTGACAATGACAATGACAGGTTGGTTTATGTGATATTGGTAGTCACATGTTGATGTGATAGTGACACTGATTGGTTGGTTGATGTCATAGTGGTAGTGATAGGTTGGTTGAAGAGAAATTGTCAGAGAAAGAGATCAGAAGAATGAGTAGAGGGGTAGTGCATGAAGTAAAAGAGAGTTTGTTCATAGAAGGTATACCGATAGGGGGAGTTACCCTTTTACCCATGATATCAAAGTGGGAGAAAGAAAAATATCATAAGCATGAAGATATGGGAAAAAACCCAAGGGGAGATAGCCTTTGCCATTGATGTCAAAGGGAACGATACGAATTAGGAGAGAAACATCGGAGGAGCATTGGTCACAGGTGGTGTATCCATGTTTCCATCAATGCCATAGGGGGATATTGCTAGATAGTTGGTCATCATTGATGTTGTTGGATAGTTGGTTGTCATAAATGTCAACAATAAGTGGTTTTACTTGATGTCAATAAATATTATGGTTGTATTTTAAGAATTATCCAAAAGGATCCCCTTATTTCATAGCTCAAAGCATGGCCCTCATGGGAAGATGCTTTGAAGAAGTCTACAAGAAACCCATAGGTGTGGTCATGAAGATTGAAGTTGTTTGAGGAATAAGGACATGAAGGATGGTGTAAATGCAAGTAACAAACTCATAGATGGATAGTCCTCTTCATTCTATTTCCAATGGTAGGTGAAACACCATGTAGTTTCTCATGGTTGAGTAGTTATGAGTTCATGAATTTGGAAGCCTAAAATATGGGTTAAGAAGCCCCAAATTGGTTGCAAGTTAGTAATGAAAGGGTAAAGTGGTTATAACAAGAAAGCTGAAGAAGCTCTAAAGTTAAGGAAAGAGGTTTCTCACAAAATGTATATATACACCTCAATAAGTCTCTGATGAGTAAATTCACACACACATTCTATCGAATATATTCTATGTGAGTAAGTGATATATTAGTGAGTTTTTGATGGAAAAATATGATGTAGAGAAAGAGTGAGGAGTACGAGAGTGTTAGGATTGCAGAGGAGAGTGAGTTTTTCTGAGAAAACCCTAGTTTGGTTGACCCCCATGGGTTGTCTAGGGATCGTCAAGTGAGGCCCCGCTAGACAATAGGTCTTAGTCCCATAAGGATAATATAAAATTGCGAAAATTCTAGTGCCAGGTTGTTGAGGACTAAATAAAAGCCATAGGTTAGTATTACTATGTACTAGGTCAACTACATGTTCATAGGTATGTCTATGTGTTAGTTTCAAGCTTATGCTTATGTTGTTATGGTACATGCTTGAGGCATGACATGGTAGTGATTATGCATGGTACACCTTGGAGAGGGTATGATACATTGTTAGAGGTACATCTTAGATACTTGGAATATGATTTACTATATGTTATATTAGTGATATCGCACATGTTTGATGGTATCTCTTGGTACATGGTTTATGGATGTTGGTACATGTTGAGGTACACCACAATGATGTTATGGTACATTGATTAGTAGCACATATTGGCTATATTAGTATCCTGGTATTATGGATATGTTAGGTTATCCTTGAGGCACTTCATTGATGGCATATTATTTTGTACATGATATGGTACATGGTTTGGTACATTGTTGATGTATGATACAATAGAAGGTTGGTGTACATGGTTGATGTGCATGGTATGGTACGGGTTGATGTACATGGTTGATATGCAAGGTATGGTACATGTTTATGTACATGGTATGGTGCAAATTTTGGTACATGGTTGATACATGATATGTTACAGGTTGGCAGATGGTTTATGTACATGATATGGTACACGTTTGATGTACATGGTATGTGTTAGGATCATACAATGTACCTTTTTGCCTACACTTTTTGCTATCTTTACACCTTGTTTCACTCACATTTAAACTCACATTACCACTTTACCCTATCTTTCCAAAGGTATATAACTCTCTACTCTTTACTATATTTTTAATTCGTTTTGCATATAATTTTACATTACTCTCGTACTTAACCATTGATCAGAAATGTATAAGTGCTGAAACAGTTCAAACTGCAGATTAACATTGAGGCCTGTTGCTGAAACAACAAGAAGCTGTTACACATTCCGTGGTCAATGATGCTAAAACAACAACTCACAGAAGCTGTTACACTCTTCATGGTCTACAATGCTGGAACAACAACTCATACAGAAGCCACTACACTCTTTGTGGTCAACGATGCTGAAACAACAACTCACATAGAAGAAGCTGTTACACAGTCCATGGTCAACGATGCTGAAACAACAACTCACATAGATTGACCACAACAGCTACACCTTGAGCTAGCATTAACCATCATTGTTGTCTGAGACCAAGTCGCTGGAACAGTCAGAACGCAAATCCCATGGCTGAAACAACCCACGATTTGCGATGCTGAAACATCATACACAGCAGTAACAAGAAGACAAATAAAGAAGCTGTTACTCCAGCTGCAACAACAACACCTCACTCAGCTCTTGTAATAGCATTATGTTGCGGGAGACTAGGATATCCTATTCCAGTTTAGAAAGTCGATCTTACTAAGAATAGGACTCAGATGTACACTTGTAATTTGTTGATCAAATTGTATCGAAGGGATTCTCCTCTTTAAATAAGAGGAAACCATTATTAGAGAGAACCTTATGTTTTTACAAAGAAAGGATTTACAGAGAGGGACGTGTTTTACTTCAGATTGTCATGTAACACAGTTGACAAATGAATAAAAGATTGTTCTAAGCATTTCTCTCTAGTTCCTCCCATTTCAGGGGAATCTTGTGAGAAGGGAGGGCCCACCTTCTTCACAAGATTCACCCGTTAGCTTTGTAGTGTGTTAGTGTTATTTCTGTTTATGCCTTGATTAAATTTTGTTTTTCTGAAACACTACTTTACTGAATTCTATTTTGTTGAAACACTGCTTTACTGAACTCTGTACCGCTGAAACTCTGCTTTACCGATTGTTACATTGTTTTCATATGATTCATGCTTGGGTAACTGTTAATCATTCTAGTTAGCAATCCTGCTTGGTGAATTTATGAAAGCTTGGTAATCAGGGACAGGTGCTGAAGATTCCTTCTTCGGGAATAGGGTCCTGTTCTCTGTTAGAGATAGTTAGCCTTTAGTGCATGTCAATTATTTTAATGAGTTCATGAAAGTGTGCTAATCATAAACAGGTGTTGAAGTTTCCTACTTAGGAAATAGGGTCCTGTTCTTTGTCAGGGTTAGTTAACCTTCAGTGTGTGTCAATTATTTTAGTTAAGCAATGAGTTCATGAAGTGTGATGGTCAGAAACATGTGTTGAAGATTCCTGCTTTGGGAATAGGGTCCTGTTCTCTGGTTACATAATAGTTGGTCTTTCCTGTTGTAGCATCTTGTTGTTATTTTAATGTAATCCGGGATTCTTCAATTAATCATTTCTTTAAACTTTGAGCTCTGCAATAGGTAGGTTTCTTTCCTGTAATTCAAGTTAGAACTTCAGTTTGTTCAAGACAAAGTGTGATTAATATGTTCTTACTACAACTATAGGTTGCTTTTGAGATTGAGAATATATAGTGCGTGATTACCTTTGAAATAAATAGACTTCCCTGGGTTGACAATTTATGTAGCACTTGATTGTTTAGTTAAATAAGCAATTATAGTGACCAACATTTTGGCGTCATTGTCGGGGAAGCTAATTATAGATTTCAAAAGCACTTATGATTTTTCATATACAAAGATTGCATGAGAGGACGCGAAGACCCCAAAGACACTGACCCTATAGGAGGCAGGGGCAGAGGAAGAGGAGGAAGAAATACTTATATTGATGAGATTATATCAAAGTCTGAATCTGTTGCTCAACGACAAAACACTCGAAAACAAAAATCCCGGCCTTCATTTCAAGCCAACTTTGAAATAGGGAAAGAAGTTTGGAGTCCTGAGATAGTCAAGAAACCAACAGGAAACATTGAGGACAGAGCAAGCACAACAGGGGAGCAGACAAAAGAAAAAATGGATGAGTACAATGAAGAATTGCATCATAAAGAACAGGCAGGTCCTGAAGGAGAGGTAAATGATGAAAACTCTTTCTCAACATTAGGATTTCCTATTGGTGATCTTCCTAGAGGGGTAGCCCCCATGAAGAACATTCCACTCTCAGCACTACCTAACTTTCATGGTTTCTCTTTAGAAGATCATGATGAATTCCTTTTTGAGTTTGATATATTATGCAGAAGTTATTATTACATTTCCAATGCTAAAAAATTAAATCTATTTCTAGCAACATTGAAAGGAAATGCACTAAGATGGTTCATGAGTCTTGGAGGCCATGTAATCACAACATGGGATCAAATGAAACAGAAATTTCTGAATAAATACTAGGACTATTGCCGAACAAGAGAAAAAAGGGAGGAACTATTTAAGATGATGCAGAAAGAGGATGAAAATCTGGAGGATTTTGTAGAAAGGCTATAGTATAATCTACAAAGATCCAGTCACCCCAACGTAAGTAAAGATATTCTTAAAACTATATTATTAAAAGGAGTAAGGGATGACTGTCTAGATATGCTTAATATGCTTGGAAAAGGGGACATATCTAAGGAATCATACGATGAAATTGCTAACCTATGTAAAAGATGTTCAAGAGGAGCTTCAAGAAATAGATCAAATAGCAGGGACACCACATTTTCAAGAGTCCAAAAATCAGCCAGTGGGGGAGAAACAAGAGCCAAAATAGGTAATTTACTTGAAGGTTTTAAGACTGAAATGTTAAGCTCTTTTGCCTCACAAATTGACACCCTGCAGATTCAAAAGAAGCAAGAAGAAGCAGAAGTAGCTCTGTCCATATTTTGTTCTAAATGCAGAGACAAGCACCCATGAAGGGAATGTCCATTAGACAAAAAGCCAATCTGCACCATCTGTGATAAAGATCATGAGACTCAACAATGTCCTTCTCTACCAGGAATCAAGGCAGCATTACAACCAACTGATGAAGAAGCTGAAGCTGTCTATCTGCTGACACAGAGAAGACAATTGAAACCGCGGGGACAAGGTATGAATCCTAACATGCCATTTACATCTTCTAATCGTTGGAATAACTATACTTCTTTCAATCAAATGAGTTACCCTCCCTATAATAAAATGCAATATCTAAATCAAATGAATTACCCACCCATGCAACAAACTAACCCACCCTTTGTTGATCCATCAATGTGGACTCCTTGGCCTCCACAACAACAACAACCGTATCAAAACCAATGGAATCCAAATTGGAGAGGACAACAACCCCCCTTCCCAAATCAATTACCTCAATCACAATTTTTGCAACCACTCTCCTTACCATCAGGTACTCCACCAAACAATCAGATGATGAGACCCCAGCTACCTGTACAACCTAACCCTAACCCCAATAATAAAGTTGTGCAATGCATTGATATTCATAACCATCCTACATTTTCTCTTCCCCCTGCGCAATGCAACGATATTCATTTACGATCTGGGAGAATAGTAGAACCTATCATAGCCGATGTTACCTCTTCTGATAAAGAGGAAACAAAAGAGCATGATGTACCTRAAGAGGTACAATCATCCTCTAACARTGYTGCTGAAAHARCAAAACCACCATTTCCTGAGCRTTTAGCTTTGAMTAAAACGCCTGAGCCACCWGMTTTCAATCTTCTAGGGGAATTACAAAATYTKTATGTCAAAATTCCTCTACTACAAGCACTCCGAGAYGTACCWATYTATGCCAGGAYGATGYGAGACATTTGTGTTAAGAAGCCTGGTAGGAAAATTAAGGATCCCCTCACAGTCCATGTTATGGGTGACTTGTCTACACTAATGTCAGGTAAAGCCCCCCCAGTTAAATATGGTGATCCCGGCCACCCTACCGTCTCAGTACAAATTGGAAAAACGATAATCCCTCGAGTCCTGGTAGACTTAGGTGTCGCTATCAATATTATGACTCTGGAAACCTCACAATTGTTACAATTGCAAAATGAAACTAGAGACACCCCAACTATCCTAGAATTAGCTGACCAATCCAAAATTAAACTAGAGGGAGTCATTGAAGACCTAATTATCTCAGTCGAATCCTGGAATTATCCAGCTGACTTTGTGGTACTACAACCTAAAACAAAGTTGGGGGGCCACCTTCTAATTTTGGGCAGGTCTTGGCTAGCCACAACAGATGCTTTTATCAGTTGTAGATCAAGTTCAATGACAATTTCCAATGGTTACGAAACTAAACAACTTACCCTCTACCCTCATGCCACACCCTTGATTAATAATGATAATTTGGTATGGGTAGACTTTGATGATCAACTTACTCAACCCATCTTGACTATCAGACAAGCTTTAAGCCTTAAAGATGCGACTGAGGATGAAGTAATTAGTAATTTTATTTGTGAACCCTCCTCTGTGACTCAAGAAACTCATAACCAACTAGCTGCATTGCTGGAGTCAGATAATCAGGAAAACCTTAACTCTGAAAACCTACCTCAAACATCTGCCACCATCTCGTCTAAAAGCATACTAGTAGAAATTGAACCTGGCAAAACACTGAACATAAACCCTAACCTGACAGATGCTGAAACACAACAATTAATGAAGTTACTTCTGGAAAATAAAGAAGCATTCGCATGGGACTATACAGATATGAAAGGAATCTCTTCCGAATTATGTACTCATCGAATATATATTAAGGAAGATTGTCGACCAATCTACCAATCTCAACGACGAATGAACCCTAATTTAAGAGAAATCCTTAAAGAAGAACTTCAAAAATTGCTTGATGCAGGGTTTATATATCCTATATCAGACAGTGAATGGGTTTCCCCGTTGGTAATAGTTCCTAAGAAAAACGGGAAATGGAGAGTATGTGTGGATTACAGAGCCTTAAATAAAGCTACTCAAAAAGATCACTTTCCATTACCATTCATTGATCAGGTGTTAGACAGTTTGTCAGGGAAGAAATTTTTCTTATTTTTAGATGGTTTCAGTGGGTATAACCAGATCAAAATTGCACCCCAAGATCAAGATAAAACCACTTTTACTAGCCCTTGGGGAACCTTTTCTTATAGAGTTCTCCCATTTGGACTATGTAATGCACCAACAACCTTCCAAAGAGAAGTTATAGGAATCTTTTCTGATATGCTTAATGACTCTATGGAAATTTTTATGGATGACTTTAATCCTTATGGTGTTTCGTTTCAGGAAGCACTACAAAACCTTGAGAAAGTACTTAAACGATGCATACAAGCCCAACTCTCCCTAAGTACAGAAAAATGTCATATGATGATGAGTGAAGGAATAGTGCTTGGACATTTTATTTCATCTCAAGAAATTCAGGTGGATCCATCCAAGATACAAGTCATTAAAGACCTTCCTACTCCCAAAACCCAAACAGAGGTAAGAAGTTTTCTAGGACATGTTGGATACTATAGAAGATTTATCAAAAACTTTTCCAAAATAGATTCTCCCCTGTTTTTGTTACTGATGAAAAATGTTGAATTCAAATGGACTAATTCTTGCTAGGAAGCATTTAATACACTTAAACATCAGTTATCTACAACTCCTATTCTTAGAGGACCTGATTGGACACTTCCCTTTCATATATCCTTGGATGCTTCAGATACTGCAATAGGAGCTGTCTTGGGACAAGAAGAAAATCGTCTCCCTTATGCTATTTATTTCATTAGCAAGAATATGACTCCTGCTAAACTCAATTATACAGTTACCGAAAAGGAACTCTTAGCAGTTATCTATGCTACTAATAAATTTAGACATTACATTACTGGCTACTCTACTTTTGTCCATACTGATCACTCAGCTATCAAATATTTAATGAACAAACATATCACAAATGCTCGAGTCACCAGATGGTTACTATTATTGCAAGAATTTGATATTACAATTGTAGATAGACGAGGAAAAGAAAATGTAGTTGCTGATTTCCTTTCTCAGTTAAAACCTGATGATGATACCCTAGTAGATGATTCCTTTCTTGATGAATATCTATTCGCAGTATCTGCTCACTTACCTTGGTATGCAGACATTGCTAATTAATTGGTTGCAGGGAAGTTACCACCACACTTATCCCACCAAGAGAAAAGAAGAATCCTTCAACGAAGTGGTAGGTATAGCTGGATAAGTGGGTGTATTTTCCACACAGGACCTGATCAAGAAATACGAAGGTGCATTAGCAAAGATGAGGTTTATAATCTACTAAAAGCTTTTCATGATGGCCCTTGTGGAGGGAATTTTGCTGATAAGAGAACAACACATAAAATTCTCAAGATGGGGTACTATTGGCCCTCACTTTTCAAAGATGCAAAGAAATATGTCCAGGCCTGTGATAGCTGCCAAAGAGTGGGCCAACCTAATCATAGAGATGAAATGTCATTAAAACCTCAGATAGTACTTGAACCATTTGAAAGATGGGCCTTAGACTTTGTAGGACCCATTAACCCCCCATACAATCAAAAAGTTTACATAGTGGTCTGCACAGATTATATGACCAAATGGGTGGAGGCTAAAGCACTCCATAGAGCGACCAAAGAAGCAGTTATAGATTTCTTATTTGAAGACATCTTCATCAGATTTGGAGTGCCAAGAGAATTAGTTACAGATGGAGGACCTCCTTTCACTTCTCATGGATTTAAAGCCACACTTCAAAAATATCATATTCAACATAGAATGACTACATCATACCACCCCCAAGACAATGGATAGGTGGAAATCACAAATAAAGTAATAGAAACCATTCTCACAAAAACAGTGAAGGAAAATAGAAAGGACCGGTCTCACAGGCTCCCTGAAGCATTATGGGCCTACAGAACTACTTGGAGAAATACTACAAGATTCTCTCCCTATGAATTAGTCTATGGAAAAAGTGTTGTCTTTCCTGTGGAATTTGAAATCAAAACCTTAAGGACTGCTTTAGCTGTCAACCTTGATTTGACCGATGCACAGACAACCAGGTTGCAACAGCTTAATGAATTGGATGAAAAAAGACTAGATGTCATTCATTAGACAACTATGATCCAATAACAAAGATCAAAATGGCATAACAAAACTATCAAGCATAAGCGGTTCCAAAAAGGTAATTGGGCCCTACTATATGACTCTCGGTTCAAAGAATTTCAAGGGAAACTACGTACAAGATGGCTCGGACCTTACGAAGTAGACATTGTTTTTCCCAATGGAACAATAAGGCTCCTCACAATCGATGACTCTAAAACACCGTTACTTGTAAATGGTCATCGGCTCTGTCTGTACTAGCACCCTATTTCCAAAGAAGATTTTAAGGCTACATGTGTGACAGACTCACATTACCTCTTTTCAGAGGGGGCTCCTACCCCTCATTGCAATTAATTCTTTTTAAGTTAATTTTTTTAGTATTAGATTAGATTTCGTTTACCAATAATCCCTGTCAAGAAATACCATGTTACAATCGATTTTTGCAGATTCCCGATCAAAGCACAGGCCTACTAAGAAAGGACGATCCTAGTTCAAGAAGAGGCAAGCTTTTCCATTGCTGAAACACCACTGTTCAACAACTCTTTGCTCTTTCTTCATTGCTAAAACACCACTGTTCAACAAATTTTTGACTCTCCCCATTGCTGAAACACCACTGTCAGCAACCTTTCACCATTTTCCCCATTGTTGAAACACCATTGTCAACAACTTTTCGCCATTTTCCCATTACCAAAACACCACTGTTCCCCAATTCTTCACATTTTCCCATTGCTGAAACACCACTGTCAACAACTTTTCACCTTCTCCCCATTTCCGAAACACTACAGTCCAACAATTCTTCACATCTTCCATTGACGAAACAACACCATTCAGCAATTTTTTCGCCCTTCTTTCTGTTGCTGAAACACCAACTTTTCAGCATTTTTTGTCTATAAGCTTCTGCGCTCTCATACTACATTTTGTCCTTCCAGTCAAAAAATCCTTGATACAATTCATCTAACAAATAAAAAATTCTCCGCCACGGGCACTATAGAACTATTATGGACAGGATCTATATTTTGTTTCAAGTACAAATCAAAAGGTAAAGGTGGGGTATGCAAATTTTATGTAAATACAATTAAGCTATAGTTAATGAGAAGATTCCAACTCATCATTACCACTCATGTAAAATCATTATTAGCCGCACTAAAAGGGGGGGGAGGAAATATCAAACTTTTTCACATGAATTAACCATCGCCATTCCTATTTACCTCCCTTTCGTTTGTTTCACCACCATTTGCATGCCTTCACTCCAAAAACTCACTCTGCATAGAAGTTGTTACTCGACTCTTTGACAGTGTATTTTACTGAGCTATTAGCTACGGGAGGCTTTGTTATACGTTACGAACCCGCCATGACAGCCCTGTTGGAACTGTATCCAGAAGCCTATCAAATTTTTCTGCAAGCAGGATGGCTCGGTTATTTTCAGAGGCTCCAGGGATTTAATCATCAACAGGTTCTCCAATTTGCTCAAAATCTCCAGGAAGACCATTCCATTGTTCAAGGGGTTCGGATTTCAGTTACAGAAGAGGATATAGCACAGGTTTCAGGTCTCTCTACCAATGGCCTTCGCTTGTTCAGCCACAAACATATCATCCTGAATGCCCAGTAGGATTTCCTCTTGCCAGGGGAACAAATTGAACCTAAAGGTCGGGGTGTCCGACTCAGCTCGTTGTCACCTCCATGGACGGAAGTTGCAAAATTCGTCAAACACTACCTTACCTGCGAAGTTCGGTACCAGGTAGTCTACCAGCACGATTTTGTCATGTTGTCTCATTTACGGCATAATAGATTGGTGAACATTCCCTATTATTTGCTCGGTTGTCTTAAAAATATGTCGCACTACTGTAAAAAGGCTAAAGATCCTTCCCTTTCACTCACCCATCACCGTCTCGTTCAACTGCTTATCCAAAAGGGTTTTTCCCAACAAAACCCTCCACTAAACAACCCACCTATAGATCCCTAAGAAGCTGCTGAAATTCCTGAAAATCTTCAAGAACAATAACCACAAGACCCTCCAGAAATACCTAACAGTCTGCCTATAGACCCAATCAGTCCAATTAACCCCCCTACCATACCAAGCCCACCCCACACTTTACCAGAATCATCCACTCCTGCCCTTCATATTCTTAGTGATGATTCTGAACCAGACAATTCTCCCTATCCCATCATTGAGGAAAAACCCCCACGTAAACGAAAGCAAATTCCTTTCTTTTCGCCCTTTTTGCAAAGAAAACGAACAAGGGCCTCAACAAGGGAAGCCACTACTGCCACTGCCCTAGACCCCCAACCCATCCGACTAATACCCTGTACACCTCTAATGTCCCAAATGCCAGAATCTTTGCCTATTCCACCCACGGGCACTGAAACACAAGAACCAGACGCCTGGTACGTTGCGACATCATCCGTTTAAAAACCAGTAGTTGAAACACAAGAACCAACTACTCATTCAGTGGTTGAAGCACAAGAACCATCCATAGCTATCATACAAGAACCAACTACAACTGAAACACAAGAAATAGCTTCTGATATTGTTATTGAGACACATGAATCAGATGCCCAGGGAGCTGCAGCATTACTTTCTTTACATCAAGAAGCTGAAACACAAAAATCAGTTGTCGATCCTGTAGCTTCTCCACAAGAACCAACTAGTGAGGCTGTGACTGCTACACAAGAACCAGTCACTCCTCAACCAGAACCAACAATGACCTCTGTCTTACAATAAAATGAGTTCCTAAAGTCTGAACTGGAAGCCTACAAGAAAGATCTAGCCATGGAAAAGGAATCCTATGAGAATGAACTTAACTTGCACACCCTAGCTCGCATAGAAACCATATCAGAGGGAACTACAACAGAGGATCCATGTAGAGAATATATGTGCAGTCAATGTGGGGACATCTACTATCAAGCAGGCTACAAAGTAACTCAAATTCCAATTCCAGGAGCGTCCCCTGCACCTTCGACTTTTGTAGTCAAAGAATAACACCCTGCTATTACACAAGAACCAGCAGGACCTTCCAAGATTAAGACTGAACCCTGGCCTACAACTAAAACCCCTGCTTTTGTTAATAAAGTCGTACAAACATTGCCTATTGATGAATTTGCCCCTCTCATCCAGATCAATACCCAGACCTTTGTGGAACAAGCCACTCAGACCCTACCACAACCTACTACTTGCAACGCTGAAACACAAACTTAGCCATGGGATGAGTAGGCAATAATACATAAATGGAAAAAAGAGTTTGTTGTTACACAGGCCAAAAGCCTGCAGGAACACAGACAAATTTGGATAAATCATATCTACTCAAATTGGGAATCTTTGGAGCAAACACGCCAGGAATCTCGTACCCTTAAGAAACAGAATAAAGAGCTAAAAGGAAGATTTCTCTTGATATTTGACTTGGCACAAAAGCTATTGGCTGCAAGGAAACCATCCTGCAATTACTCTATGTTCCTAATGGAATGACTTACATGGTTTCAGATCAAATCAGTCAAAGAAGGCAGACCCCATGCAGTATTAAATCCAACAGATTTTATTAAAACCTTTGCAAAATCCTCTGCTATGGATCAAGACCTCCTTTGTGAGGCATATTTTCATAATGAGGCCATCCCTGAGAACAGGCAACTTAACCTTAACCCTCTGGTCGGTGACATCCAGATTCGGGCACTCACCTCCTTCCTTAACAATAAGATTATATGGTAGGATGACTTCCTAGCTACCAAGCACAATGAGGATAACTGCCTTCTCTGGATAAGGCTAGAGCCACAAAATGCAACCACCTTTGTTAGAGAGTATTATCAGTTTTTAAAGAAACCAGAGATGACTCAACACATTCAGCAATTACAGACATCAGTGTTTCAGGAGTTTCAACATTTCATTAAATCAATAGAGATTGCTGCCCTACAGGAAAATAACATGTTTTGGCAACAATCTACTGAGAAAAGACAGGAACACAATCCTTTTATCCCCACTAATCTTGAGATAACAATTTCCAGGGTACCTAGCTACATCAAGTGTGTTCAACAATGTGCTGAAAGATGGATAGGGTACCATTTTCATTTTCCTATCCTCTGGATGCCAGCAGAGAAATATCAAGTCCATTATAAGCTGCCCAAGAAGGCCGAAACAACATTTTGGCAAAGGTTATAATGCGTTCAAGGGTTCAGAGATCCAACAGACATCACCTTCCACAGCTACTACTTGAGTAACTTGCATGCAGGACATGCAACATTTTAAGTTGGGGGGGATGTTAGGACCATACAATGTACCTTTTTGCCCACACTTTTTTCTATCTTTACACCTTGTTTCACTCACATTTAAACTCACATTACCACCTTACCCTATATTTCCAAAGGTATATAACTCTCTTCTCTTTACTATATGTTTAATTTGTTTTGCATATAATTTTACATTACTCTCGTACTTAACCATTGATCAGAAATGTATAAGTGCTGAAACAGTTCGAACTGCAGATTAGCATTGAGGCCTATTGCTGAAACAACAAGAAGTTGTTACACAGTCCGTGGTCAACGATGCTGAAACAACAACTCACATAAGTGTTGGCAGCCAATTCGCAGTTTTATACTGTCCTTATAAGCTGCCTACACCAGTGTTTTTCAACCCTTGATTTGCATCGCAATATTTGCAATAAAACGACACTATTATTTCGTGCATTTGCACACCTGCCTTTATTCTTGTTTTCATGACTACAAGCTTTTAAACTTTAATTTTGAAGTCACATTAAAATCATTACTGGATTGTTATGGTTACTCTTGTCTATGCGTTCATTGCGTTTCCAATTTAATTATAATCGCAAGTTGGCAAGACTCCAAGATTCCTTACTCATTTGACATTTTTTGTTGTTAATATGATTTCAATTTTTATGAGACTATGATGATTTCCTAAGGATTGTGATTCAATCATTGATTTATTGGTGGTTTGATGTATCTTGATCAAATTCATTGGCACATTGGTTTCATGAAAATTATGGATTAGACCCTTGGCGCAATCATACCACACAACGCATATTTGATACGATCGAACCCTTGGTGTTGATTTCTAATTATTGTTTTGATTTTAAAAAACTTTGCAAATGCTCTGTTTACACGAATTTTTGGGTCGACTTACCATAGGTTTCATTATTTATTGAATGGCATGGATTTTGATATATGCATAGTGATTTGAAACGTTATATGCGTTGTCGGTTGTACTATGGGAAATGATTGTTTTGCATGGGCTGAAATAGATCCACCACCTTCGTACATCCGGTCATTAATGTTTTTCCCCCATCCCGGGTCTCCTCTGGTGTTTTCGGGTAAGCCTCTGAGAATTCTGCCCCTGCGTATACTCTGTTCAAACCCTAGCCCATTCACCTCGCTCACCGTGTGCTCCTGTTTATGGCACCAGTGGTTCGCATAGAGCCGAATGGTAGCCAAGCTCTGTTGCTATTCGATAATGCCCATAAGGATTTAGAAAAAAGTGGTTGGCTGGTGTTTATACAGAGGTTCGAGGGTTTCAACCATTCAGTTGCCCAACAATTCGCCCTCACCTTTGACGGGTGTAGGGATAAAGTCGGTGACATACAGCTCGAGCTGAATGAAGAATTCCTAAGTTCAGCTACAGGACTGTCGGCTACAGGCCAAAGGTGGTTTAAAAATTCCAAAGTTGATGAGGTGTCGTGGCCATTACTATTCGTATCAAGAAATGTTGTTTCCTGTGATAAAGGTATGCCTATTTCTACCCTCAAACCCAGATGGCACGATCTTTTGGTAATTGTGAAACAGTTTGTGACCTGTGAAGGTCAGTATGGCTTGGTGTTTCTGTATCACCTCCGGTTATTGATGAATTTTATGGGCTATCCTTTGAATATGCTATATTACTTCTTGCGTAGTCTTTACAAGATGTCTAAGAGATTCAAACGCGAGAAGGATGATAGTATCCTGTTTCACCATGGCTTAATTAAACTCATCATCTTCCACCATTTGATCCTTCATCGCGATAATTGACAAGACTTTCTATCTAGAAATGGCTTTGCTAATCCAGATTCTGCTCAAATCGACAAGGCTGTGGTCAGTGAGACTTTGGCTTGGCCAGCTGTGCCATTTCATATCCTTCTACCCCCTGCCAAACCCTCAGATTGCCCTAACATCGACCTACCCGATACCCTAACCATCCCTTGTACTAAAGACAAAGCTGAGGTCGTCAAGAAGCTGGTGAGTAAGCAAGGCAGAGGTAATAATGTTGTCAATAGTAAAGGAAATAAAAATGCTCGATTGATATCGAGACTTGCCCGGAAAAAACCTAAACAAAACATCGACCAAAAGCCCATAGTGCTGAGTGAGGACTCGAACTCCGATATTGAGCGTTTCTTGGCTGAAGAGTACCCCTATTCCCATGGCCTATGCTCTACGAAACCCTATGACTATGTCTCTAATTTGCCCCCGTGCCTAAAAAACAACCCTAACTACCTAGGAATCAAGCTGCACAATGAAACCCCTGGTGACTTAAACAAACCCTCATCTGTGATATCAAAGCTCGAGCAACCATCATGTATCCAATGTAACGCTTGGATAGAGCATTATTACATTGACGTTCCCCTGTTGCAATCAAAGATCAAATCGTTAGAGGAGAAAGTTATAGTGCTGTCAAAGAAAGAGACAGGCTTCAGGCCAATGAGAAGAAACAAAAAACGACCGGTTCGATTGTCTTCAGGAATGTCAAAGCGGCAAAAAACTTCGTCAATTCAAGATTATCATGACTGAGTTGTTTTCTGATTGTCCAGGTATGAATTTCAATATGATTTTTTCTCTGTAAGTTTGCTTGAATTAATTTAACGGATTCGGTTTTTCTTTAATACATTTGAAATGATTATGTTATAGTTTGATCATAAAAAACGGTTATGTTGTGGATCCTGTACAGTAGATTCATTTTACTAAACTCAAATGTAGATATGATTTGGTTATGCGATTTTTTCGTGCCCAGCTTAATATAAGCAATTGATTTGTTTTTTATTCTATTTGGCTTGTTTTTGAATCAATTCTGTTCGTCTAATTTAGGATAGTCGATTTGGTTTGATTTCGATTAGTTTCGTTTGCTTCTAATAGACTCAAAACAACCCTATTGACTTAGAATTACTAGGAATGACTCCATTTTCTTTTGAATCAATATGCTCGTTTGGGTTTTGATTACATTCGACCTGTGCAAAAGATCTATTTGCTAAAAATCGTGTGGTTGTGTTGATTGATACGATTTTGCATAATGATTTTGTCGACCCCAAACTGTTTCGATTCGTTCCTATCTGATTTGATTTGCAAACGATTGCTGCATACTATGATTAGCATGATCGTTTGTATATAGTCAGACTTGGGAGATTATCTCCAGATTTTCGGTAAACTATTTTGATAATTCCCACAGGGATGTTTTACCCTGTGGGAAGTCTTTAAACACTGGTTATTTTTTTTGTAAAACAATCATCATCACTGTGGAGGGAACCGGACTATGGATTTATGATTCAGATTGAAATGAAAGTTGATGTCTTGTAACAGCTTTCACTTTCAATATATCAAACTTTTGTTTCAAGTTTTTTGCATATCAATTTGCAATTAATTATCGACTACTTTAGATATCATGATTCATTGCATGTTGATGTGATTTGATTTATATGTTATCCATATCTGATCTCTCTTATCTAAAAAATACAACAATTACTTTATTTCAATTTAATGAATACAGGTTTATCTTTTTCATTAAAAGAATTGTTTTGTACAAATTGTTGCACACAGATTTATCTAATTGTGATGGTTTGTAAATCATAAAATTGCTGTTATATATATTTTTTATGTCTCGTTTGTCCTGTCGTTTATATTTGAAGAGCACAACTTCTTCTTGTTTACGAGAAGCTCGTGGATAATCCGGTGCGGGTTTCCTCCCTCTTAACAACTAAAACAACTATTGCATACAGGACAAACCTGAAGCGCTACTTCAGGTCAGTTTGTTATTTATTATTTGATAGTTAATTTGTTAGTATAATATAATTAGTTTAGATAGATATATGTATAGTTCAGATTTGTAGTTAGAGTTATTATTTTAGTTGCTTAGCTTAGATAGTTTTTATTCTATTTCTTTTTCATAAAATTATAAAAATAAAAAAACAATGGTTTCGTTGTCTTAGGACAGATTATAAATGATTTTTGCAGATTTTAATTTAAATATGTAATTTGTAAATATTGTATATTTGTAATTGAAGTTGATTATGTTGATAATTAAACGTTTACTTTTATAGGATTATAGTTGAATGATTTAGGTAATAGATTGTATATATGTAGTTTAGATTTGTTTATTAGTTTGTATTAATTATTGTTTTTATGTAGATTAGTTTATTAGTGTAGTTTTCATTTGTTTTTTTAGGACTTAGATCAGCCAATGGAGCCGCTAAACCCGTCAGGGTGGGTTATCCCAAACAACTTGGGTTATTTAGACAACCCCAGACCGGATCCACTCTTCCAGTTGGTGAGCATTCATTTTCGCCCGTCAACAAATGGCGCTAGAAGGAGGGCCTGGAATTTATTAATGGCACAAGGCAGTCGTAAGACTCCTCCACCACCTAACCGCTCACCTATAGTGACAAGAAGTCATTCAAACGACAACATCCCCCCTCAAACAGCAACCACATCAAATGACAATCCACGGATCATAGTTGAGCCAGCAACCCCAAATCCTACAGGTGGTGACATACAAGAGATTGTCCGCCAATCTCTCATAAGAACACATAGTGCCTTAGCCCGTTTGAGGCAACCAAATTGACCTTTGGACCAACCTTTAGATTTCTATGATATCAGAGAACAACTCGGAGGCACTAACCTCACTGTGAACCCTACAGATCCAATCCTCATTCCTGTTGGAGGAGGATCTGAAATACCACCCTCGCCACCTCCATCATCCCCTTCTTCTTCAGGAGAGGACTCCTCTGACGAAGGCAGTTCCCCTTCTCAGCCTTCCACACCGACTACACCAATGGCCAACCAGAACAATCCCGCTAGACCTTGGCTCGACCAGGATGTAGTAGTTGTACCTGGAGCTCAGCATCCCTTACCCAAACATCTGGAGAAGTGGCTTCCCAAGTTTGACCCTGACTCTAAACAGATCGCTGAAGATCACATTAAAAAGTTTATGTTAGCCATAAGAATCCGCAATGTTGAGCATGAAGACTTAGTTTATAGGTTGTTCCCCTATACGTTTGAGGGCAATGCATCTACATGGTACTTTTCCTAGCAACCTCATACCATCGTGTCTTGGGAAAAGTTTGAATCCTGCTTTTTGGAAAAGTTAGGAGACGGTAAGCCCCCGGAAGTCCTAGTCATGGACCTTTCTAACTTAAGAAAGAAACCAAAGGAGAAAGTTAAAGAATTTAATCAAATATTCTTTACACTTAAAAACCGAATACCTACGGATTCTATGCCTGCCTAGAATCTTATAATAGCATACTACACTAAAGCACTACATCAAAGTATAGCTATTTGGGTCAAACGATCTAAGAAATCCAAGTTGTTAGAGGCCTTCGAGGAGGCCAGCCAGATTGAAAAAGGCATACTTAGTCTAAAAGTCTCTACTAGCAATGAAACAGAAACTAGTTCATCTTCCAAAAAGAAGATCGAAATCCTCCCTAGACCTACTCAAAGTAAAACACAACTTGAAAGCTATGGTTTAGAAAACTTAACTAAAGTCCTTAAAAAACTGTCAAATCAAGTTATAGACTTGAAAAGGATGACTGAAGAAGCTTCGTCGAGAAAAGGACCTTACAAGCCCCCGTTTAGGAAGCCTTTTCCCACCAACGGACCTAATCCGAATACTGAGGGCCTTAATCTAGAAAGTCTGCAATTCGCCCTTCAAACAATTCTAGAAACCCAGGATAACGTGACGCCTCCTAAGATTCATGAGGAGGTAGTTGAACAAGAGACAGTTCAAGAGGAAGAGTCTTCTCCAAACATTTTTGGACACTTCTCGGATAACATCTTTCAAGCTAACTTCGAGACAGTCCATCCCTACAATAATAGGAGTAAGACAACAAACAAACCTTCTGTCGAAAACACTACGACTTTGCCTCCAAATAAATCTAAACCAGCTGAGACTAAACATAGTCATGTAAACCCCAACTTAGATCATGATTTAGTTGAATATCTTAAAAAGTTAAGGGCGAACATTTCTGTTTATGAGTTATTGAAATTTCCATTTTTGCTACAAAAAATGTTACAAAATATCGCAGAGAATGGAAAAAATGGTAATTCAAGCAGTAACAAGGTTGTTCTGAACAAAGTTCCTCAGAAGACTTCCACTAAAATTAATCCTAATCCTCAAGACAAATGAAGCCTTCCTGTAAATAATGTAAATAATGTAGATAAAGTAGCTTTAGAAACGGCGAGTAAGAAACCACAAACTACCACCCTTAGCACTTGCTGAAATGTGCCTCCATTTTTGTCAACTTTCGAAATCTTTAATAGAAAAGTGCACAATTGTATGGTAGACTCAGGAGCGTCATCCAATGTGATGCCATGGTCTGTGTGCCATAAGATTAATGCCAAAGTTGAACCATCCACTTTAAAAATCATCCAGCTTGATCGAACTAATGTTAAGGTCGTAGGCGAGTTAAGGAATGTGCTTATAAGATTATCGTCTAACCCCAAAGTGCATCAAGTCATTGATATCATTGTTGTGGATATTCCAGAAGTGTATGGTCTGTTTCTAAGCAGGGACTGGTTGGAGCAGCTACACGGCTATTTCGCGACAGATTGGTCTCACCTGTGGCTTCTAGAGAATGGCAAGCCCAACAAAATCAAGGTAAATCGTGAACGCTACCTTAAGTTCACGGTCACATATTTGAATGATCCTAACGAACCATTTACACCTTCTGTTGATTCACCCGAGATACAAGGGATGGATACCTTTTTCGACAATTTCATGGCCAAGGCTTCAGCTATCACCAATCCAGAACAACAGTCAGAGATTGTAGCATACGTGCAGCCAACAGCTTCTACACAACGGTCTCATGCACCCGATAAAAATCAAATTTGGTCTCTTTATTTTGACAGGTCAAACTCCAAAGAAGGAGCTGGTGCAGGCTGCATTATTATCGAACCGACAGGTAACAAAACATTGATTGCATGTAGGCTAGAATTTGAATGTACTAATAACACTGCAGAATATGAGGCTTTACTGCAAGGTCTCAGAAAATATTTAGACATGAACATTTAAAATTTGGCTGTCTTTGGTGACTCCGAAATCGTGGTTAGACAGGTAAGAGATTCTATCCACTGTTTTTCTCTGCATCTTAAAAGCTACCAATCCGAGGTATGGAATTTAATGAATAAGTTTTCTTCTTTCAATATAAATTCTATTCCTAGATTGAATAATTTTGAAGCTGATCTATTAGCTAACGTAGCTTCTAAACTCTTTCATACAGAAGGCTTATCCTCGGATGCATTCTCCATCGAGCTGTTGTTTAGGCCATCCGTTCCCGACAACATCACGAATTGGAGAGTCTTCGACGACGATCAACATATTATTAGCTTCATGCATATGGAAGAATCTTTTCAAGGCGCGGTCATAGATGAATGCACTCACAATGACAATTTACACAATTTCACGGTAATACTAGATCCGAGAACTCCTGAATCTTCATTGGACATGGTAAATTTGATCCCTAAGTCTGTATTTAGATTAGAGAAATTTTACGATCTTCAAGATAAATACTAAAAGTCGGTCAACTGTAAAACCAATAGTTCCTCGTTATCATATGAAAAATTAAACTTAGGAACTAATGACAATCCACAGTGCATTAATCTAGGGGTAGGATGTTCTGAACAAGAAAAATATGCATTTATTAAATTGTTCAAATAATTTAAATATGTCTTTGCATGGACGTATGATGACCTTAAAACTTTCGACCCTAACATCATACAACACGTCATTCCTATGAAACCCCAAACCTTACCCTTTCAACAGAAATTAAGAAAAATGCACCCTAAGCTCGAACCGACCGTCAAAAAATAATTAAATAAGCTCCTAAATGCTAAGATAATTTTCCCTGTTAGGCACACTCAATGGGTTTCTAACCTTGTCCCTGTCTAGAAGAAAAGTGGGGAAATTCGACTATGCATCGATTTCTGAAACCTTAATAGGGTGTCTGATAAAGACAACTACCCTGTCCCACCCATGGAACAAATCCTTCAATAGGTATCTGGTTCTAAGAGGCTATCCTTATTGGATGGTTTCTCAGGGTACAACCAAGTCCTGATGTCTCCTCCAGACCAGCTTAAAACTACCTTCTGCACTCCATGGGGCACCTACGTTTATCGAAAAATGCCCTTTGGATTGATTAATGTCGGTGCAACTTTCTAGAGAGCTATGGACATTGCTTTCCGAGGCTTAATCAATCAGTCCATCGTATTTTACTTAGATGATGTTACTGTATTCTCTAAAAACAAAACCGATCATCTAGATCATTTACGAGTCGTTCTACGGCGATGTCGTAAATACGACATTTCCTTGAATCCTAAAAAATCCATTTTTGCAGTAGAACAGGGTAAACACTTAGGATTTATTGTGTCAAACAAAGGGATGATTATCGACCCCGAAAGGACTCAAGTCATCTCAAAACTTCCCCCTCCTACATCCAAAAAAATCTATGCAGTCTTTCTTAGGCTAGACTAACTTCGTGAGGAGATTTGTCCCTAGCTTCTCCGAAATGGTCAGACCTTTGCATAACCTAATTAAGAAAGATGCACAATATCACTGGGGACCTCTAGAAAATCAAGATTTTAATGCAATAAAGAAATCCATAATAGACGCTCCTTCTCTCATGAGCCTCAACTTTTCCCAAGACTTCACGCTCTACACTTTTGCTTCTGACCGTTCCTACGTTACCGTCCTAACTCAAAAGAACGCCGAAAACAATGAAGTACCCATTGCCTTTATGACCTCTGCTTTCAAAGGCATGGAACTTAATTACCCAGTGGTATATCAGCAAGCCTACGCTATTTTCAAAGCAGTCAAGAACTTCCGGTCTTATCTTTTGAAATCCAGGATGAAAGTTATTGTCCCTTATCCTGCTGTCAGGAACCTGTTAGTGTAGAAATAACTGGGAGAAAAGAGGGATAACTGGGTTACTTCTTTACAGGAGTACGACATAGAAATTACCCCATCTCAAATAGTGAGAGGCCAAGGGTTATGCAAGTTAGTTGCTGATTCAACCGAAGGATATCAAGAAGAAAATGATATGTCAAACCTAGGACAGCACAATCAAAATCTAATCTGCTGTGCTCAAAACTTTGTCAGTCCCTGGTATGACGATATAAAATTCTGTCTTGAACATGGGTCAGCCCCCCATCACTTGGACCCCACTAAAAGAAGAGCGTTAAGATTAAATTATTCCTCCTTTCATTTGGTTAATGGTATTCTGTTTCGTCAAAGTTTTTATGGCGTACTGATGCGCTGTCTTGAGAAAGATGAATCAGAAAAAGTCTTACTAGAATTGCATGCAGGAGAAGCTGGTGGGCATTTTTGTGGTGACACCACTGCCAATAAGGTTTTGAGAGCTGGTTATTACTGGCCCACACTTTTTAGAGATTCCCATGCCTTGTGTCGTAAGTGTACTATTTGTCAAAAAACATCAGGGCGGTTACAGAAACCAGCCTTCCCTTTGCATCCCATTTCAGTAGACTCCCCTTTTCAACAATGGGGCCTGGATATTATAGGTTCAATCAACCCTCCATCCTCACAACAACATAATTTTATCATAACAACCATAGATTATTTCACCAGGTGGTTTGAAGCTGTTGCATTAAGAACTGTGAATAACAGTCAGGTAATTGCCTTTCTAAATTCGAATATTATTACTCGTTTTGGTATTCCTTACTGTTTAGTATTCGACAACGCCTCTTACTTTTCGTCTCTTGAGATGAGCGAGTTCGCTTTAGAAAAAGGAATTAAATTAAAGTATTCTGCTAGCTATTACCCCCAAGGCAATGGATTGGCAGAATAAACAAATAAGAACTTGATTAAAATCATCAAAAGAACGGTATATGAGAATCACAAAAAATGACACAATGCACTGTTAAACGCGATCTGGGATAACACCAAAAACTGTTGTAGGTAACTCCCCATTTTTTCTCGTTTATGGCAGAGAAGCAATTCTGCCACCACACATTCTTCTCCCTTCACTACAGTTATCACAGAAAATACAAGAAGAAGACTGTCCCCCTTTGGAAAACTGAATTAACGCTTTAATGAAACTAGAAGAGGTAAGAGCTCGAGCTAAACGTAAGTTAGATTAGCATCAACTAGTGGTCAAAAGTTGGTTTGATTCTAAGTCTGCCTCTGATAGGAACTTCGAAGTAGGTGACCTTGTCTTGAAATGGGACAAACCACATGAGGGAAAGGGAGAGCACACGAAATTTCAAAACTTATGGCTTGGACCATTTTTAAGTGCTGAGAAATTGGGTCCTAGCTCTTTCCGATTGCAGAATCTAGAGGGGCAGCCTGACACCTATCCGGTGAATGGCCAAGCTCTGAAAAGATATTTTTCTTTATGACAACTCTTTGTATTCTATGTACATATTTTTCTTTTGTTTTCTTTTTCTTTCCTATTTTGGCTTTGATTTCTCCTTTTCGCTTATCAGTTTTTCTTTTGGAAACACATACCTGCAATTTTTGAACTATTCGAACAAGGTAAACAGAATAATTCTTTCACTAAAATGACTGTTGAAAAATTGTGTAAACATCAATTGTAGACTTCTGAAATTTACATCTGTGTTGGCAAAAAACTGTTGTTTGAAAGAAGTTAACTGATTTCGATCTCTGAGATAATCCTATCGCGATCATCCATTATCTTTTTATGCTATCCCTATTCCTTAAGGGAATGACTCAGAAGGATGTCTCCCTGCCTTAGAAAGTTAGTTCTGTAAATAAACCATCTATGGATCTTAATAAAGAACAGTTCTAAAAAATTCTGTTAAGGTCTGTAAAAAATATGTTAAAACATCATGATTTTCAGCGTCACCTCGCTCAATTATATATTTTTAAAAAATTAAATCTTAAAAGAGCTGTGGGAAGTGTTTGTAAACCCGCCGGGATGCTGGACAGGTCTGCTAGCAGTGGGTAAATACATGCATGAGGCCAAGACAACTTCACTGGGGTACTAAACAAGCATGTTGGCAGCGAAGCAATGTCGAGTATATGAAAATTTTCAAATATGAAACCTCGGACCTTAAAATGTCGTTTATTATGATCTGGAACTTCTTGGAAGGATACAGATATCAGAGTGGGTTAAATGGCAACCCCGTCGAGGCTATGGACGCCTGCTGGCAGCAGTGGCTCTATCAACAGTATTGGAGATTTTATCTTTAATATCGTAGCTCGCTTATCTTAGGACTGTTATCAGTTTTCATCCTTTAAACACGGCTGGAATATTTGATCATTGATGATGTTTAAACAATTTTCTGGTTATTTCTGTTGAATTATTCTTGTTATCCTAAGCTGAATTTGTTCTTTTGGCAGAGATAACTGCTTCTACCAGTGTGTCTCCATTATTGGCAGCCAATTCGCATTTTTATATTGTCCTTATAAGCTGCCTACACCAGTGTTTTGCAACCCTTGATTTGCATCGCAATATTTGCAATAAAACGACACTATTATTTCATGCATTTGCACACCTGCCTTTATTCTTTTTTTCACGACTACAAGCTTGAAAAATTTAATTTTGAAGTCACATTAAAATCATCACTGGATTGTTATGGTTACTCTTGTTTGTGCGTTCATTGCATTTCCAATTTAATTATAATCTCAAGTTGGCAAGACTCCAAGATTCCTTACTCATTTGACATTTTTTGTTGTTAATATGATTTCAATTTTTATGAGACTGTAATGATTTCCTAAGGATTGTGATTCAATCATTGATTTATTGGTAGGTGGATGTATCTTGATAAAATTCATTGGCACATTGGTTTCATGAAAATTATGGATTAGACCCTTGGTGAAATCATACCACACAACGCATATTTGATATGATCGAACCCTTGGTGTTGATTTCTAATTATTGTTTTGATTTTAAAAAACTTTGCAAACGCTCTGTTTACACGAATTTTTGGGTCGACTTACCATAGGTTTCATTAATTATTGAATTCCATGGTTTTTAATATATGCATAGTGATTTGAAATTTTATATGCGTCGTCGGTTGTACTATGGGAAATGTTTTTTTTTCATGGGCCGAAATAGCTCCACCACCTTCGCACATCCGGTCATTAATGTTTTTCCCCTATCCCCGGTCTCCTCTGGTGTTTTCGGGTAAGCCTGTGAGCATTCTTCCCCTACGTATACTCTGTTCGAACCCTAGCCTGTTCACCTCACTCATCGTGTGCTCCTGTCTATGGCACCGGTGGTGCGCATAGAGCCGAATGGTAGCCAAGCTATGTTGCTATTCAATAATGCCCGCAAGGATTTAGAAAACAGTGGTTGGCTGGTGTTTATACAGAGGTTCAATGGTTTCAACCATTTGGTTTCCCAATAATTTTCCCTCACCTTTGATGGGTGCAGGGATAAAGTCGGTGACATACAGCTCGAGCTGAATGAAGAATTCATAAGTTCGGCTGCTGGACTGTCGGCTACAGGCCAAAGGTGGTTTAAAAATTCAAAATTTGATGAGGTGTCGTGGCCATTACTATTCATACTAAGAAAGGTTGTTTCCTGTGATAAAGGTATGCCTATTTCTACCCTCAAACCCAGGTGGCACGATCTTTTGGTAATTGTGAAACAATTTGTGACCTGTGAAGGTCGGTATGACTTGGTGTTTCTGTATCACCTCTGGTTATTGATGAATTTTATGGGCTATACTTTTAATATGCCACATTACTTCTTGCATAGTCTTTAAAAGATGTCTAAGAGATTCAAACGCGAGAAGGATGATAGCAGCCTGTTTCACCACGGCTTAATTAAACTCATCATCGTCCGCCATTTGAGCCTTCATCGCAATAATTGGCAAGCATTTATGTCTAGAAATGGATTTTCTAATCCAGATTCTGCTCAAATCGACAAGGCTGTGGTCAGTGAGACTTTGGTTGGGCCAGCTGTGCCATTTCATATTCTTCTACCCCCTGCCAAAACCTCGTATTTCCCTGACATCGACCTACCCGATACCCTAACCAACCCTTGTACTAAATACAAAGTTGAGGCCGTCAAGAAGCCGGTGAGTAAGAAAGGCAGAGGTAACAATGTTGTCAACAGTAAAGGAAATAAAAATGCTCGATTGATATCGAGACTTGCCTGGAACAAACCTAAACAGAACATCGACCAAAAGCCCATAGTGCTGAGCGAGGACTCGGACTCCGATATTGAGCATTTCTTGGCTGAAGAGTAGCCCTATTCCCATGGCCTATGCTCTACGAAACCCTATGAATATGTCTCTAATTTTCCCCCGTGCCTCAAAAACAACCCTAACTACCCAGGAATCAAGCTGCACAATGAAACCCCTGGTGACTTAAACAAACCCTCTCCTGTGATATCAAAGCCCGAGCAGCCATCATGTATCCAATGTAACACTTGTCTATAGCATTATTACACTGACGTTCCCCTATTGCAATCAAAGATCAAATCGTTAGAGGAGCAAGTTACAGTGCTATCGAAAGAAAGAGACAGGCTTCATGCCAATGAGAAGAAACAAAAAACCACTGGTTCGATTGTCTTCAGGAATGTCGAAGTGGCAACAGCCTTCGTCAATTCAAGATTATCATGACCGAGTTGTTTTTTGATTGTCCAGGTATGAATTTCAATATGAATTTTTCTCTGTAAGTTTGCTTGAATTAATTTAACGGATTCGGTTTTTCTTTAATACATTTTGAAATGATTATTTTATAGTTTGATCATAAAAAATGGTTATGTTGTGGATCTTGTACAGTAGATTCATTTTACTAAACTCAAATGTAGCTATGATTTGGTTATGCGATTTTGTCATGCCCAGCTTAATATAAGAAATTGATTTGTTTCTGATTCTGTTTGGCTTGTTTTTCAATCAATTATGTTCGTCTAATTTAGGATAGTCGATTTGGTTTGATTTCGATTAGTTTCGTTTGCTTCTAATAGACTCAAAATAACCCTATTGACTTCAACTTACTAGGAACGACTCCTTTTTCTTTTGAATCAATATTCTCATTTGGGTTTTGATTACATTTGACCTGTGCAAAAGATATATTTGCTAAAAATCGTGTGGCTGTGTTGATTGATACGATTTTGCATAACGATTTTGTCGACCCCAAAATGTTTCGATTCATTCCTGTCTGATTTGATTTGCAAACGATTGATGCATACCACGATTAGCATGATCGTTTGCATATGTTTGATATAGTTCTATTAGTTTGAAATACGATCCTGTTGATTTCGTTGTGATTCGACAATGATTTTGTTAATGGATGAGGTGACATAAATGATTTCATAAATGATTTGTTCAACCGGTTACAGTTTGTGTCGACTGGAATTGGTTCATGAAACTGATTTCATTGCTGTCAAATTATATAAGTGATTCTGGTTACCCGAATTGGTGATAACAAATTGAACAGAGTACATGTATCTCTGTTACCTTTCGATTGACCACGATTTCTTTTGTTTTAATTTGCATACAAGTTTTTGAATGATTCGTTTGGTTTCTAATTAGCAATCAAATATTGGTTTAATAGTTTGAATATAATTCTTTAAGATTCAAATTGGTTTTAAAACGATTATGTGTTCAATTTAGACCAGCTAGAGAGTCGCAAGATTTTGTAGCTAGTCTTAAAAAATAGATTTCTGTCAATTTTATCAACAAAATATCCTCTAATCTTGTCTATTTTTGTCCCCTTTCAGGTGCATACAAATTACAATGATCAACGTGGCATGCTGTGGCAGTTTGAGAGATGTTTTTGTGATACAGTTTTATTATAGGGTGTTAGTTTTAGTCAGACTTGCGAGATTATCTCCAGATTTTCTGTAAACTATTTTGATAATTCCCACAAGGATGTTTTACCCTGTGGGAAGTCTTTAAATACTGGTTATTTTTTTTGTAAAACAATCATCATCACTGTGGAGGGAACCAGACTCTGGATTTATGATTCAGATTGAAATGAAAGTTGATGTCTTGTAACAGCTTTCGCTTTCAATATATCAAACTTTTGTTTCAAGTTTTTTGCATATCAGTTTGCAATTAATTATCGACTACTTTAGCTATCATGATTCATTGCATGTTGATGTGATTTGATTTATATGTTATCCATATCTGATCTCTCTTATCTAAAAAATACAAAAATCACTTTATTTCAATTTAATGAATACAGGTTAATATTTTTCATTAATTGAATTGTTTTGTACAAATTGTTGCACACAGATTTATCTAATTGTGATGGTTTGTAAATCATAAAATTGTGTTTATATTTTTTTTTATGTCTTGTTTGTCCTGTCGTTTATATTTGAAGAGAACAATTGCTTCTTGTTTACGAGAAACTCGTGGATAATCCGGTGCAGGTTTCCTCCCTCCGAACAGCTAAAATAACTATTGCATACAGGACAAACCTGAAGCGCTACTTCAGGTCAGTTTGTTATTTATTATTTGATAGTTAATTTGTTAGTATAATATAAGTAGTTTAGATAGATATATGTATAGTTCAGATTTGTAGTTAGAGTTATAATTTTAGTTGCTTAGCTTAGATAGTTTTTATTCTATTTCTTTTTCATAAAATTATAAAAATAAAAAAACAATGGTTTCGCTGTCTTAGGACATATTATAAATGATTTTTGCAGGTTTTAATTTAAATCTATAAATTGTAAATATTGTATATTTGTAATTGAAGTTGATTCTGTTGATAATTAAACGTTTACTTTTATAGGATTATAGTTGAATGATTTAGGTAATACATTGTATATATGTAGTTAAGATTTGTTTATTAGTTTGTCTTAATTATTGTTTTTATTTAGATTAGTTTATTAGTGTAGTTTTCATTTGTATTTTTAGGACTTAGATCATCCAAAGGAGACGCTAAACTCATCAGGGTGGGTTATCCCAAATGGATTGGGTTACTTAGACAACCCCAGATCGGATCCACTCTTCCAGTTGGCGAGCGTTCATTTTCGACCGTCAACAAATGGCGCTAGAAGGAGGGCCTGGAATTGATTAATGGCACGAGGCGGTCGTAAGACTCTTCCACCACCTAACTGCTCACCTATAGTGACAAGAAGTCATTTGAACGACAACATCCCCCCTCAAACAACAACCGCATCAAATGACGATCCACGGATCACAGTTGAGCCAGCAACCCCAAATCCTACAGGTGGTGACATACAAGAGATTGTCCGCCAATCTGTCATAAGAACACATAGTGCCTTAGCCCATTTGAGGCAACCAAATCGACCTTTGGACAAACCTTTAGATTTATCTGATATCAAAGAACAACTCGGAGGCACTAACCTCACTGTGAACCGTACAGATCCAATCCTCACTCCTATTGCAGGAGGATCTGGAATACCACCCTCGCCACCTCCATCATCCCCTTCTTCTTCGGGAGAGGACTCCTTTGACGAAGGTAGTTCCCCTTCTCAGCCTTCCACATTGACTACACCAATGGACAACCAAAACAATCCTGCTAGACCTTGGCTTGACCAGGATGCAGTAGCTATACCTGGAGCTCAACATCCCTTACCCAAATATCTGGAGAAGTGGCTTCCCAAGTTTGACCCTGACTCTAAACAGATCGTTGAAGATCACATTAAAAAGTTTATGTTAGCCATAAGACTCCACAATTTCGAGCATGAAGACGTAGTCTGTAGGTTGTTCCCCTATACTTTCGAGGGCAATGCATATACATGGTACTTTGCCTAGCAACCCCATACCATCGTGTCTTGGGAAAAGTTTGAATCCTGCTTTTTGGAAACGTTCGGAGACGGTAAGCCCACGGAAGTCCTAGTCATGGACCTTTCTAACTTAAGAATGAACCCAAAGGAGAAAGTTAAAGACTTTAATGAAAGATTCTTAACAGTTAAAAACCGAATCCCTACGGATTCCATGCCTGCCGAGAATCTTATAATAGCATACTACACTAAAGCACTACATCAAAGTATAGCTATTTGGGTCAAACGATCTAAGAAAGCCACGTTGTTAGAGGCCTTCGAGGAGGCCAGCCAGATTGAAAAAGACATACTTAGTCTAAAAGACTCTACTAGCAATGAAACAAAAACTAGTTCATCTTCCAAAAAGAGGATCGAAATCCTCCCTAGACCTACTCAAAGTAAAACACAACTTGAAAGATATGATTTAGAAAACTTAACTAAAGTCATTTAAAAACTGTCAAATCAAGTTATAGACTTGAAAAGGATGACTGAAGAAGATTCATCAAGCAAAGGACCTTACAAGCCCCCATTCAGGAAGCCTTTTCCCACCAACCGACCTAATCCAAATACTGAGGGCCTTAATCTAGAAAGTCTGCAATTCGCCCGTCAAACAATTCTAGAAACCCAGGATAACATGATGCCTCCTAAGATTCCTGAGGAGGTAGTTGAACAAGAGACAGTTCAATAAGAAGAGTCTTCTCCAAACATTTTTGGACACTTCTCGGATAGCATCTTTCAAGCTAACTTCGAGACAGTCCATCCCTACAATACTAGGAGTAAGACAACAAACAAACCTTCTGCTAAAAACACTACGACTTTGCCTCGAAAGCAATCTAAACCAGCTGAGACTAAACAGAGTCATGTAAACCACAAATTAGATTATGATTTAGTTTAATATCTTAAAAAGTTAAAGGCTACCATTTCTGTTTATGATTTATTGAAATTTCCATTTCTGCTACAAAAAATGTTACAGAATATCACAGAGAATGACAAAAATGGTAATTCAAGCAGTAACAAGGTTGTTCTGAACAAAGTTCCTGAGAAGACTTCCACTAAAAGTAATCCTGGTCCTCAAGATAAAGGAATCCTTCCTAAAATAATGTAAATAATGTAAATAATGTAGATAAGTAGCTTTAGAAATGGCAAGTAGGAAACCACAAAGTACCACCGTTAGCACTCGGCGAAATGTGCCTCCATTTTTGTTAACTTTCGAAATATTTAATAGAAATGTGCACAATTGTATGGTAGACTCAGGAGTGTCATCCAATGTGATGCCATGGTATGTGTGCCAGAAGATTAACTCCGAAGTTGAACCATCCGATTTAAAAATCATCCAACTTGATCGAACTAATGTTAAGGTCGTAGGCGAGTTAAGGAATGTGCTTATAAGATTATCGTCTAACCCCAAAGTGCATCAAGTCATTGATATCATTGTTGTGGATATTCCATAAGTGTATGGTCTGTTTCTAAGCAGGGACTAGTCGGAGCAACTACACGGCTATTTCGCGACAGATTGGTCTCACCTGTGGCTTCCAGAGAACGGCAAGCCCAACAAAATCAAGGTAAATCGTGAACTCTACCTTAATTTCACGGTCACAAATTTGAATGATCCCAACGAACCATTTACACCTTTTGATGATTCACCCGAGATACAAGGGATGGATACCTTTTTCGACAATTTCATGGCCGAGGCTTCAGCTATCAGCAATCCAGAACAACAGTCCGAGATTGTAGCATACGTGCAGCCAACAACTTCTACACAACGGTCTCATGCACTGGATAAAAATCAAATTTGGTCTCTTTATTTCGACAGGTCAAACTCCAAAGAAGGAGCTGGTGCAGGCTGCATTATTATCGATCTGGCAAGTAACAAAACATTGATTGCATGTAGGATAGAATTTAAATGTACTAATAACACTGTAGAATATGAGGCTTTACTGCAAGGTCTCAGAAAAGATTTAGACATGAACATTCAAAATCTGGCTGTCTTTGGCGACTCCAAAATCGTGGTTATATAGGCAAGAGATTCTATCCATTGTTTGTCTCTGCATCTTAAAAGCTACCAATCCGAGGTATGGAATTTAATGAATAAGTTTTCTTCTTTCAATATAAATTCTATTCCTAGATTGAATAATTCTGAAGCTGATCTATTAGCTAACGTAGATTCTAAACTCTTTCCTGCAGAAGGCTTATCCCTGGATGCATTCTCCGTCAAGCTGTTGTTTAGGCCATCTGTTCTCGAGAACATTATGAATTGGAGAGTCTTCGACGATGATCAACAGATTATTAGCTTCCTGCATATGGAAGAAATTTTTCAAGGTGCGGTCATAGACGAATGCACTCACGATGACAATTTACACGATTTCACGGTAATACCAGATCCGAGAACTCCTGAATATTCATTGGACATGGTAAATTCGATCCCTAAGTCTGTAGTTAGATTAGAGAAATTTTATGATATTCAAGATAAATACAAAAAGTCGGTCAACTGTAAAACCAATAGTTCCTCGTTATCCTATTAAAAAGTAAACTTAGGAACTAATGACAATCCACAGTGCATTAATCTAGGGGTAGGATGTTCTGAACAAGAAAAATCTGCATTTATTAAATTGTTCAAAGAATTTAATGATGTCTTTGCGTGGACGTATGATGACCTTAAAACTTTCGACCCTAACATCATACAACATGTCATTCCTATGAAACCCTGAACCTTACCCTTTCAACAAAAATTAAGAAAAATGCACCCTAAGCTCGAACTGATCGTCAAAAAATAATTAAATAAGCTCCTAAATGCTAAGATAATTTTCCCTGTTAGGCACACTCAATGGGTTTCTAACCTTGTCCCTGTCCAGAAAAAAAGTGGGGAAATCCGACTATGCGTCGATTTCCAAAACCTTAATAGGGCGTTTGATAAGGACAACTACCCTGTCCCACCCATGGAACAGATCCTTCAACATGTATCTGGTTCTGAGAGGCTATCCTTATTGGATGGTTTCTCGGGGTACAACCAAGTCCTGATGTCTCCTCCAGACCAACTTAAAACTACTTTCTGCACTCCATGAGGCACCTACGCTTATCGAAAAATGCTCTTTGGATTGATTAATGCCGGTGCCACTTTCCAGAGAGAAATGGACATTTATTTCTGAGGCTTAATCAATTAGTCCATCGTAGTTTACTTAGATGATGTTACTGTATTCTCTAAAAACAAAACCGATCATCTAGCTCATTTACGAGCCGTTCTACGACGATGTCGTAAATACGACATTTCCTTGAATCCTAAAAAATCCATTTTTGCAAAAGAACAGGGTAAACACTTAGGATTTATTGTGTCAAACAAAGGGATGATTATCGACCCCGAAAGGACTCAATTCATCTCGAAACTCCCCCCTAATACATCAAAAAAATCTATGCAGTCTTTCTTAGGCCAGATTAACTTCGTGAGGAGATTTGTCCCCAGCTTCTCCGAAATGGTCAGACCTTTGCAGAACCCAATTAAGAAAGACACACAATATCACTGGGGACCCCTAGAAAATCAAGCTTTTAATGCAATAAAGAAAACCATAATAGACGCTCCTTCTCTCATGAGCCCCGACTTTTCCCAAGACTTCACGCTCTACACTTTTGCTTATGACCGTTCCTATGCCACCGTCCTAACTCAAAAGAACGCCGAAAACAATGAAGTACCCATTGCCTTTATGAGCTCTTCTTTCAAAGGCGTGGAACTTAATTACCCAGTGGTAGATCAACAAGCCTACACTATTTTCAAAGAAGTCAAGCACTTCTGGTCTTATCTTTTGAAATCTAGGACGAAAGTTATTGTCCCTTATCCCGCTGTTAGGAACCTGTTAGTGGAGAAATAACTGGGAGAAAAGAGGGCTAACTGGGTTACTTCTTTACAGGAGTACGACATAGAAATTAACCCAGCTCAAATAGTGAGAGGCCAAGGGTTATGCAAGTTAGTTTCTGATTCAGCCGAAGGACAGCAAGAAGAAAATGATATGTCAAACCTAAGACAACACGATCAAAATGTAATTTGCTGCGCTCAAAACTCTGTCAGTCCCTGGTATGACGATATAAAATTTTGTCTTGAACATGGGTTAGCCCCCCATCACCTGGACCCCACTAAAAGAAGAGCATTAATATTAAAGTCTGCCTCCTTTCATTTGGTTAATGGTATTCTATTTCGTCAAAGTTTTGATGGCGTACTGATGCGCTGTCTTGAGAAAGATGAATAAGAAAAAGTCTTACTAGAATTACATGCAGGAGAAGCTGGTGGGCATTTTGGTGGTGACACCACTACCCAAAAGGTTTTGAGAGCCGGTTATTACTGGCCCACACTTTTTAGAGATGCCCATGCCCTGTGTCATAAGTGTACTGTTTGTCAAAAAGCATCAGGGCGGTCACAGAGACCAGCCTTCCCTTTGCAGCCCGTTTCAGTAGACTCCCCTTTTCAACAATGGGGCCTGGATATTATAGGTCCAGTCAACCCGCCATCCTCACAACAACATAAGTTTATCATAACAGCCACAGATTATTTCACTAGGTGGTCTGAAGTTGCTGCATTAAGAACTATGAATACCAGTCAGGTAATTGCCTTTCTAAATTCGAATATTATTACTCGTTTTGGTATTCCTGACTGTTTAGTATTCGACAACACCTCTTACTTTTCGTCTCTTGAGATGAGCAAGTTTTCTTTAGAAAAAGGAATTAAATTAAAGTATTCTGCTAGCTATTAACCCCAAGGCAATGGATTGGCAGAATCAACAAATAAGAACTTGATTAAAATCATCAAAAGAACGATATCTGAGAATCACAAAAAATGGCACAATGCACTGTTAAACGTGATCTGGGCTGATAGGGTAACACCAAAATTGTTGTAGGTAACTCCCCCTTTTTTCTCATTTATGGCAGAGAAGCAATTCTGCCACCACACATTCTTCTCCCTTCACTACAGTTATCACAGAAAATACAAGAAGAAGACTGTCCCCCTTTGGAAAACTGAATTAACGCTTTAATGAAACTAGAAGAGGTAAGAGCTCGAGCTAAACGTAAGTTAGATCAGCATCAACTAGTGGTCAAAAGTTGGTTTGATTCTAACTCTGCCTCTGATAGGAACTTCGAAGTAGGTGACCTTGTCCTGAAATGGGACAAACCACATGAGGGAAAGGGAGAGCACACAAAATTTCAAAACTTATGGCTTGGACCGTTTTTAATCGCTGAGAAATTGGGTCCCAGCTCTTTTCGATTGCAAAATCTAGAGGGGCAGCCTGACACCTATCCGGTGAATGGCCAAGCTCTGAAAAAATATTTTGCTTGATGACAACTCTTTGTATTCTATGTACATATTTTTCTTTTGTTTTCTTTTTCTTTCCTGGTTTGGCTTTGATTTCTCCTTTTCGCTTATCAGTTTTTCTTTTGGAAACACATACTTGCAATTTTTGAACTATTCAGACAAGGTAAACAGAATAATTCTTTCACTAAAATGACTGTTGAAAAATTGTGTAAACATCAATTGTAGACTTCTAAAATTTACATCTGTGTTGGCAAAAAACTATTGTTTGAAAGAAGTTAACTGATTTCGATCTCTGAGATAAGCCTGTCGCGATCATCCATTATCCTTTTACGCTGTCCCTATTCCTTAAGGGAATAACTTAGTAAGATGTCTCCCTGCCTTAGAAAGTTGGTTCTGTAAATAAACCATCTCTGGATCTTAATAAAGGATAGTTCTAAAAAATTCTGTTAAGGTCTGTAAAAAATATGTTAAAACATCATGATTTTCAGCATCACCCCGCTCAGTTATATATCTTTAAAAAATCAAATATTAAAAGAGTTGTGGGAAGTGTTTGTAAACCCACCGAGATGATGAATAGGTTTGATGGCAGTGGGTAAATGCATGCATGACGCCAAGACAACTTCGCTGGGGTACTGAACAGGCCTGCTGGTAGTGAAGCAATGTCGAGTATATGAAAATTTGCAAATATGAAACCTCTGACCTTAAAATGTCCTTTATTCTGATCTGGAACTTCTTGGTAGGATACGAATATCAGAGTGGGTTAAATGGAAACCCTGTCGAGGCTATGGACGCCTGCTAGTAGTAGTGGCTCTGTCAACAGTATTGGAGATTTTATCTTTAATATCGTAGCTCACTTATCTTAGGACTATTATCAATTTTCATCCTTTAAACACGACTGTAATATATGATCATTGATTATGTTTAAACAATTTTCTGGTTATTTCTGTTGAATTATTCTTATTATCCTAATCTGAATTTGTTCTTTTGGCAGAGATAACTGCTTCTACCAGTGTGTCGCCATTGTTGGCAGCCAATTTGCATTTTTATACTGTCCTTATAAGCTGCCTACACCAGAGTTTTTCAACCCTTGATTTGCATCGCAATATTTGCAATAAAATGACACTATTATTTCGTGCATTTGCACACCTGCCTTTATTCTTGTTTTCACGACTACAAGCGTGAAAAATTTAATTTCGAAGTCACATTAAAATCATCACTGGATTGTTATGGTTACTCTTGTCTATGCGTTCATTGCATTTCCAATTTAATTATAATCACAAGTTGGCAAGACTCCAAGATTCCTTACTCATTTGACATTTTTTGTTGTTAATATGATTTCAATTTTTATAAGACTGTGATGATTTCCTAAGGATTGTGATTCAATCATTGATTTATTGGTGGTTTGATGTATCTTGATCAAATTCGTTGGCACATTGGTTTCATGAAAATTATGGATTAGACCCTTGGTGCAATCATACCACACAACACATATTTGATATGATCGAACCCTTGGTGTTGATTTCTAATTATTGTTTTGACTTTAAAAAACTTTGCAAACGCTCTGTTTACACGAAGTTTTGGGTCAACTTACCATAGGTTTCATTAATTATTGAATGGCATGGTTTTTAATATATGCATAGTGATTTGAAACGTTATATGCGTTGTCGATTGTACTATGGGAAATGACTATTTTGCATGGGCCGAAATAGATCCACCACCTTCGCACATCCGGTCATTAATGTTTTTCCCCTATCCCGGGTCTCCTCTGGTGTTTTCGGGTAAGCCTGTGAGCGTTTTGCCCCTGCATATACTCTGTTCGAACCCTATCCCGTTCACCTCGCTCACCGTGTGCACCTGTCTATGGCACCAGTGGTGCACATAGAGCCGAATGGTAGCCAAGCTCTTTTGTTATTCGATAATGCCCGTAAGGATTTAGAAAACAGTGGTTGGTTGGTGTTTATACAGAGGTTCGAGGGTTTCAACCATTCGGTTGCCCAACAATTCACCCTCACCTTTGACAGGTGTAGGGATAAAGTCGGTGACATACAACTTGAGCTGAATGAAGAATTCATAAGTTCGGCTACAAGACTGTCGGCTACAGGCCAAAGGTGGTTTAAAAATTCCAAAGTTGATGAGGTGTCGTGGCCATTACTATTCATATCAAGAAAGGTTGTTTCCTGTGATAAAGGTATGCCTATTTCTACCCTCAAACCCAGGTGGCACGATCTTTTGGTAATTGTGAAACAATTTGTAACCTGTGAAGGTCGGTATGGCTTGGTGTTTTTGTATCACCTTCGGTTATTGATGAATTTTATGGGCTATCCTTTGAATATGCCACATTACTTCTTGCGTAGTCTTGACAAGATGTCTAATAGATTCAAACGAGAGAAGGATGATAGCAACCTGTTTCACCATGGCTTGATTAAAGTCATCATCGTCCACCATTTGAGCCTTCATCGCGATAATTGGCAAGCCTTTCTGTCTAGAAATGGCTTTGCTAATCCAAATTCTGCTCAAATCGACAAGGCTGTGGTCAGTGAGACTTTGGCTGGGCCAGCTGTGCCATTTCATATCCTTCTACCCCCTACCAAACCCTCGGATTGCCCTGACATCGACCTATCTGATACCCTAAGAAACCCTTGTACTAAAGACAAAGCTGAGGCCGTCAAGAAGCCGGTGAGTAAGAAAGGCAGAGGTAACAATGTTGTCAACAATAAAGGAAATAAAAATGCTCGATTGATATCGAGACTTGCCCGGAACAAACCTAAACAGAACATCGACGAAAAGCCCATAGTGCTGAGCAAGGACTTGAACTCCGATATTGAGCTTTTCTTGGCTAAAGAGTAGCCCTATTCCCATGGCCTATGCTCTATGAAACCCTATGAATATGTCTCTAATTTTCCCCCATGCCTCAAAAACAACCCTAACTACCTAGGAATCAAGCTGCACAATGAAACCCCTGGTGACTTAAACAAACCCTCACCTATGATATCAAAGCCCGAGCAACCATCATGTATCCAATGTAATGCTTGGCTAGAGCGTTATTACACTAACGTTCCTCTGTTGCAATCAAAGATCAAATCGTTAGAGGAGCAAGTTAAAGTGTTGTCAAAAGAAAGAGACAGGCTTCAGGCCAATGAGAAGAAACAAAAAACCACCGGTTCGATTGTCTTCAAGAATGTCGAAGCGACAACAACCTTCGTCAATTCAAGATTATCATGACCGATTTGTTTTCTGATTGTCCATGTATGAATTTCAATATGAATTTTGCTCTATAAGTTTGCTTGAATTAATTTAACGGATTCGGTTTTTCTTTAATACATTTGAAATGATTCTGTTATAGTTTGATCATAAAAAATGGTTATGTTGTGGATCCTGTACAGTAGATTCATTTTACTAAACTCAAATGTAGCTATGATTTGGTTATGCGATTTTGTCACGCCCAGCTTAATATAAGCAATTGATTTGTTTTTTATTCTGTTTGGCTTGTTTTTGAATCAATTATGTTCGTCTGATTTAGGATAGTCAATTTCGTTTGATTTCGATTAGTTTTGTTTGCTTCTAATAGACTCAAAACAACCCTGTTGACTTCGAATTACCAGGAACGACTCCATTTTCTTTTGAATCAATATTCTCATTTGGGTTTTGATTACATTCGACCTGTGCAAAAGATCTATTTGCTAAAAATCGTGTGGATGTGTTGATTGATACGATTTTTCATAACGATTTTGTCGACCCCAAACTGTTTTGATTCCTTCCTGTCTAATTTGATTTGCAAATGATTGCTGCGTACCGCGATTAGAATGATCGTTTGTATATGTTTGATATAGTTCTATTAGTTTGAAATACGATCCTGTTGATTTCGTTGTGATTCGACAATGATTTTGTTAATGGATGAGGAGACATAAACGATTGCATAAATGATTTTTTCAACCGGTTACAGTTTGTGTCGATTGGAATTGGCTCATGAAAATGATTTCATTGCTATCAAATTATCTAAGTGATTCTGGTTACCTGAATTGGTGATAACAAATTGAACAGAGTACATGTATCTCTGTTACCTTTCGATTGACCACAATTTCTTTTGTTTTAATTTGCATACAAGTTTTTGAATGATTCGTTTGGTTTCTAATTAGTAATCAAATATTGGTTTAATAGTTTGAATATAATTCTTTAAGATTCGAATTGGTTTTAAAACGATTATGTGTTCAATTTAGACCAGCTATAGAATCACAAGATTCTGTAGCTAGTCTTAAAAATTAGATTCCTGTCAATTTTATCAACAAAATATCCTCTAATCTTGTCTATTTTTGTCCCTTTTCAGGTGCATACGAATTACAATGATCAATGTGGCAGTTTGAGAGATGTTTTTGTGATACAGTTTTATTATAGGGTGTTAGTTTTAGTCAGACTTGGGAGATTATCTCCAGATTTTCTGTAAACTATTTTGATAATTCCCACAGGGATGTTTTACCCTGTGGGAAGTCTTTAAACACTAGTTATTTTTTTTGTAAAACAATCATTATCACTGTGGAGGGAACTAGACTATGGATTTATGATTCAGATTGAAATGAAAGTTGATGTCTTGTAACAACTTTCGCTTTCAATATATCAAACTTTTGTTTCAAGTTTTCTGCATATCAGTTTGCAATTAATTATCGACTACTTTAGCTATCATGATTCATTGCATGTTGATGTGATTTGGTTTATATGTTATCCATATCTGATCTCTCTTATCTAAAAAATACAACAATCACTTTATTTCAATTTAATGAATACAGATTTATCTTTTTCATTAATTGAATTGTTTTGTACAAATTGTTGCACACAAATTTATCTAATTGTGATGGTTTGTAAATCATAAAATTGTTGTTATATATATATTTTTTATGTCTTGTTTGTCCTGTCATTTATATTTGAAGAGCACAGCTGCTTCTTTTTTACGAGAAGCTCGTGGAGAATCTGATGCGGGTTTCCTCCCTCCGAACAACTAAAACAACTATTGCATACAGGACAAACCTGAAGCGCTACTTCAGGTCAATTTGTTATTTATTATTTGATAGTTAATTTGTTAGTATAATATAAATAGTTTAGATAGATATATGTATAGCTCAGATTTGTAGTTAGAGTTATTATTTTAGTTTCTTAGCTTAGATAGTTTTTATTCTATTTCTTTTTCATAAAATTATAAAAATAAAAAAAACAATGGTTTTGTTGTCTTAGGACAGATTATAAATGATTTTTGCAGGTTTTAATTTAAATCTATAATTTGTAAATATTGTATATTTGTAATTGAAGTTGATTCTGTTGATAATTAAATGTTTACTTTTATAGGATTATAGTTGAATGATTTAGGTAATAGATTGTATATATGTAGTTTAGATTTGTTTATTAGTTTGTCTTAATTATTGTTTTTATTTAGATTAGTTTATTAGTGTAGTTTTCATTTGTTTTTTTAGGACTTAGATCGGCCAACGGAGCCGCTAAACCCATTAGGGTGGGTTATCCCAAACGTCTTGGGTTATTTAGACAACCCCAGACCGGATCCACTCTTCCAGTTGGCGAGCGTTCATTTTCTCCCATCAACAAGAAGCTGTTACACTCTTCACGGTCTACAATGCTGGAACAACAACTCATACAGAAGCCACTACACTCTCTGTGGTCAACGATGCTGAAACAACAACTCACACAGAAGAAGCTGTTACACAGTCCATGGTCAACGATGCTGAAACAAAAACTCACACAGATTGACCACAACAATCGCACCTTGAGCTAGCATTAACCATCGCTGCTGTCTGAGACCAAGTCGCTGGAATAGTTTGAACACAAATCCCGTGGCTGAAACAACCCACATTTTGCGATGCTGAAACAACATAAACAACAGTAACAAGAAGACAAATAAAGAAGTTGTTACTCCAGCCGCAACAACAACACCTCACTCATCTCTTGTAATAGAATTCTGTTGCGGGAGACTAGGATATCCTATTCCAGTTTAGAAAGTCGACCTGACTAAGAATAGGACTCAGATGTACACCTGTAATTTTTTGAACAAATTGTATTGAAGGGATTCTCATCTTTAAATAAGAGGAAATCATCATTAGAGAGAACCTTCTGTTTTTACAAAGAAAGGATTTACAGAGAGGGACCTGTTTTACTTCAGATTGTAATGTAACACAATTGATAGATGAATAAAAGATTGTTCTGAGCATTTCTCTCTAGTTCCTCTCGTTTCAGGGGAATCTTGTGAGAAGGGAGGGCCCACCTTCTTCACAAGATTCACCCGTTAGCTTTGTAGTGTGTTAGTGTTATTTCTTTTTATGCCTTGATTAAATTCTGTTTTGCTGAAACACTACTTTACTGAATTCTGTTTTGCTGAAACACTACTTTACTGAACTCTGTCTTGCTAAAACTCTGCTTTACCGATTGTTACATTATTTTCATATGATTCATGCTTGGGTAACTGTTAATCATTCTAGTTAGCAATCCTTCTTGGTGAATTTATGAAAGCTTGGTAATCAGGGACAAGTGTTGAAGATTCATGCTTCGGGAATAGGGTCTTGTTCTCTGTTAGAGATAGTTAGCCTTCAGTGCATGTCAATTATTTTAATGAGTTCATGAAAGTGTGCTAATCAGAAACAGGTGTTGAAGTTTCCTGCTTAGTAAATAGGGTCCTATTATCTATCAGGGTTAGTTAACCTTCAGTGTGTGTCAATTATTTCAGTTAAGTAATGAGTTCATGATGTGTGATGCTCGGAAACAGGTGTTGAAGATTCCTGCTTTGGGAATAGGGTCATGTTCTCTGGTTACAGAATAGTTGGTTTTTCCTTTTGCAACATCTTGTTGTTATTTTAATGTAATCCAAGATTCTTCAATTAATCATTTCTTTAAACTTTGAGCTCTGCAATAGGTAGGTTTCTTTCCTGTAATTCAAGTTAGAACTTCAATTTGTTCAAGGCAAAGTGTGATTAATATGTTCTTACTACAAATCTAGGTTGCTTTTGAGATTGAGCATATATAGTGCGTGATTACCTTTGAAATAAACAAACTTCCTTGGGTTGACAATTTATGTAGCACTTGATTGTTTAGTTAAATAAGAAATTATAGTGACCAACAGTATGGTACAGGTTATGGTTGATGGTTGATGTACATGATTGATTTACATGGTTTGGTGATGGTTTTGGTATCCATGTGAGTGGATCTGGTTATAGTTGGTTGATGATGGTATATCGGTGATGTTGATAGTGATAGCGATAGTGGCAGGTTGGTTGATGCGACAATGACAGTGACATGTTGGTTGATGTGATAGTGGTAGTCACACATTGATGTGATAGTGACAGTGACAGTGACAGGTTGGTTGATGTGACAATGACAGTAATGTGTTGGTTGATGTATTGGTGGAATTTGTAGTGACAATATCATTGGTTGTGACATTATGTCTATAGTTATATTTTAGGGTGGAAGAACGGGGCAAGGAAAGAGGGTTGTAGCCTCCTTCCAGTTGGTTCCAGAAAACTCAGGGATTAAGATATTCCTTCATGTTGGTGCCTATAAATCACGAGATCATAGCCTCCTTTTGATTGGTGTTAGAGAACTCAGGGAGTTGGTGATTCCTTCATTTTAGTGCCTATAAATTATGGGGTTGTAGCCTCCTTTTAGTTGGTGTCAGATAACTCAGGGTGTTGGTGCTTCCTTCAGGTTGGTTCCTGTAAATCAGGGGGTTGGTGATGGATAATTTGGTAGTTGGTGCTTCCTATGAATGTATTATTGATATATATATAAGAAAGCATTCCATGCTTTTCTCCCATTTAGTTTTCCCCATAAATTCTGGTGTACTGTTCATGTGGTTATTTGATGTGATGATATTTCTTATGGTTATATTCTCATGATATATTGAATGTAATCATAAATGATATACTGTTGATGAAGTTGAATTTTAGAAATTGTGATTGAAAGTGGTAAAAAGTGCTCATATCGATTCACCCCCCTCTCAGTATTCGAACATTGGAAGCCCAAAATGAACCCAAACATGTTCAAAGAAGAACTTGGTGGTGTCCTTTCCTATGATTCTCTTCTTGGAGGCTTCCAAAATCGCCATCTTAAATAATCTGTCAACAACCATGAAGACAATCATTCTCATACTTGGTTGAAGATAGATTGAAAATGTAATCAATGGAGATGGACTCCCAAGGCCTATCTAGAGTAGGGAGAGAGGTTTATAGGCCTTGTTTCTTGATGTAGGGATTACAAATGGAATATGAAGTGCATGATATGATGTACTTACAAACATCTTATCAAATCTTCGACCGATAAACGTTCTTTTGTAGTACTGCCACTATTGTTTCTATAGAAAAATGTCATGTTGCCCAACTATAATTAGATTCCCATACGATATTTGCATGCTCGCTTGAAGGAAAACAAATATGTCTTAGATTCTATAGAAATCCATCATGAATATGAAATTATGGAAAAAACAATTCTGCACTCAATGTTTGATAAGAAGTAGGAAATTCATAGTCATTATTGTATAGTTGTGGCCACCCAAATGTCTCATGACCATAGGAGTTAGGAACTATGGTTAGCACGGCAACCGAGGGTTGATTGAGGAAATATACAACATGTTTTGTTATTCACTTCTTTTACTTTATGTTCAAGTGGAATTGATGCAGGTACATTGACCATTTTTTATGGTGGTATTTTTTAACTTTCCTTGCGTCTGCATCAATTGTAGAGGCCTATGATCAATGTGAATGATTATTTTCTTCCTCAGAATGTAATGCTTCCACTTCCAACATGCATTTACAATGGATTACATCGCTTTGTCATAGCTAACATATGTGAGAACATAATAATATAGTCTTTCACTATGATAGGCTACTGGATTCCCATGATGAGCGAGGACTATATCAATAACATATTATGAAACATCTGTCTCAAACTCAAATGATTGTTGTAGGTTTGTCAGAATAAGGACCGGTGCTAAGAAGAGGAAAAATTTCAAATCCCCAAATTATTTCTATTGAGACGCATCCCACACAAACTTGGCCTTCACTCCACCCTTGGTCACCTAGCTTAGGGCCCAATAAATATGAGAGAACCACAAAAAAAACCAATGGTAGAAGTTGGAGATGCCCAAGAATATATGGATATTGGTCATTATCTTCAGGTCTAGCCAATCATGAATGACTTAGATCTTGGATAGATCCACATGCACACCCTACTCATCCACAATGTATCCCAAATATTGGATGCGCTACATGCTGAAGAAAGAATTCTCCAAATTGGCATATAACTTGCATTGTCACATGGTGCCCAAGACCTGCAGAATATGCTTCAAATGTTCCTCCCAAGTTTTTTTGAAGATGAGGATGTCATCCAGATGTATGACCAAAAACGAGTTTGTGAATAGCCGAAATATTTCATCCATCATCTGTATGAATGTGGTCGAGGCATTAGTCAAGCTAAAAGGCATGACCATCCACTCGAAGAGACCTTATTTAGACTTGAAGGTTGTCTTCCATACATCAGTTTTCTCAACCGACACCTGTGGTAGCTTGAATTCAAATCAATATTATTAAAAATCTTGGCTCCCTTGAGTTGATCAAGAAGATCATCAAACTAGGGGATTGTGTACCAGTTTTTTATTGTGATCTTTTTTAGGGCTATGAAATCAATGAAAGGTCTCCATGTCATGTCCTTTTGTACCACAAAAACTGGGCTTCCGAAAGGTGAGGGGATTGGTCTGGTGTGACCTTTAATAATTATCTATTATATATGGTGTTTGATTTCTTCATGCTCCATAACAGAGCGTCTGTACACTAGTTAATTAGGTAGAGGAACATTGGGTTTCAAATAAATTGACGGATTTACCTAACATTGAAAAGGTACCCCAATAGGTGAGGCAAATATATCTTTGTGATATTCTACTATCTTGTCCACCTGGTGTTGTTGTTTACAGAGACACCATGAAGAGGTTTTAACAGTTGTATTGAACTTCCATTTACCTTTTGACTAAAACATAAATAGGAAAAATCTCCTGGTCTAAGAGACCACCTTTCTGTACTACTTTTCATAGATCAAAGAGACCACAGTAGTTGGGAATACCTCTGGTACCCTCTAGATTTGATAACCTAAAGTAGTAATAACACTATGGGGCCTAGATTCATAAACAAAATTATGCTTCGACATATATGGTTATCCTAACAAAAAATTGCAAACTTCAAGAAGGGAAACATCACACAATATCTTTTCATTGAAGGGGTTGATTTTGTAGTTCAAGAGACATTGTTGGCTGACGCGGATGTCCCATCCCTGACTGAGCCAAATAATGGCGTATGTATGAGGATGAGTTGTCATTACTAGGTTCAACCTATTGAAGAACTCTGTTGAGATTAGGTTCTTCTTGCTACCACCGTCAACAATGAAATGGAGTGGGATTCCCTTCACCCACATCTGTGAGTGGAAGAGGCACTCCCCTTCTCCAGGCTCCTCTGTTTCCTCTGGCTGGAATTTTTTCGTAGTGATGGTGACGTTTGGTTTTGTGTCCATGATCTATTTTCCCTTTTCTAGTTTTGAATCGGATTCTAAATCAGCATATGACCCCTTGGCTTTCATCTCAACCAACAATGATTGTTTGGAGTGACATTCATCAGTATTGTACACGTGAATTTTGTGGAAATTGCACCACTTTCCAGTGTCCTTCTTTGACTTCCCATTGCCCTTCTTTGATGGTGGCTTGGACTAGTTTTCCTGAGACTGGTCATCCTTTCTATGTCATTTTACCTAAGAGTTAGGGACATCCTTACCATAGTTCAACTATTGTGTACTTATGGACCCAAAATCCTGTTTTTTCTTCTTCTTAAATGTTTTCTCAATTTTAACAACATATCTATAAGAAGCTCCTAATGAAGATATGTATAGAAAATCCATTTCGGTTTGGATGTACCTGTGTAGAGAACCATGGTATTTTAGAACTAGCTACCACTCTGAGTTTTTTATATCCAACTTGGTGCATAAGGTATGGAAGGTATTTGTGAAATATGGCACTGTTTGGCCCCTCTCTTAATGTAGTGTGGTCCATCTCATGCATTGGTTGTCATAGTTTCCAACAAGGTAATATTGTTCCTAGAGAGCATAAAAAAACGCTACCTAAGTGGGTCATGGAACAAAAATTGCAGAATTATCCTTGGCATATTTCTCAGAGTAATTATCCCACCAATCTCTGATACGGGGAACATAATTAAGGAGCGCAAAGGTGATTTTTCCATTGTTGGAATTTTTTTGGAGAGAGAAATAACCCTCTAGGAGAATTAACCATTTTTCCAAAATGTTGGTGTCTATCTAGCCTTCAAATAAATGAATATCAAAGTTACCTTGTACCTTGAAGGGCATCGCACCTTTGAAGTGACTGTTGGTTGAATGTGCTTCCATTGTTGTCGGCATTCATCGAAGTATTTGGGTGAAATTATCCATCATCTCATTCCTCTATCACGCGAGAGATTCCTCAAGAAAAATTTCAATAGGATCTCCTACTCTATCTTCCCTATTTTATTACACCATGGGAGGTTTCTTGGGTGGGAGAGAGCGATTTTCCTCAATAGAATCAAGATCGAGACCCAAATATCTATACCCTGGCCTCATCGGGGACATGCACTAAGAACGATAAGGAGCAAACTGCTTTGATACCACTGATCCAAATTATTTTGAGAAATAAATGAAGGTGGAAATATAATAGAGAACATGGAGATACACATGTAAATGTGAATGAACCGACACAGAGAAGATCTAGCTAGCAAATGACATACACAATTTGCAGAAAAATGAGAGAAGACATAAACGAGAGAGTGAGAATGAAATAATTGCATTAACTAAATGAATGAGTGATAATTTAAACATGATATACTCTATATAACTAAAATAATGTGAAATGGAGGAGAACCAATGCACCATAGTGGTGGTCTAGAGTGATCTGGACACACACCAAGAGTTATGAGAGTAAACTGCCACCTAGTCTGAGTTAACTAGTCTCTCAGTCTTCAGTTAACTGACTGAAACATAGTGAAGTGAGGGGGAGATCAGGAAATCATGAGTAATTCACTAGTATGATGATAATCCCAAGGAAAATGCCCATTAGCTGGTGATGATCCCAATGCTTCATGGTGATGATCCCAATGTGACATCTACACTCCACTCAACTGATCAAACTAAAGTGTGAACTGAAGAGAATATTCTCCTAGAATGTAGGAAAATGAATATTCTCCCAAAACTATAGGATACTGAATAATGACTAATAAACACAGGGAAAACCTTAGGAAAAATAAATCCTAGGTGTGTGTGAAGTATCTCCAACACCCCCTCTGAACATGACTATGGTGAAAATAGAGAATGGGTCCTGACAATGAGGCCATGTTAGGTACCCAAATAAAAAATATACAATGAAATAAATGAGAAAATAT
>ML786518.1:72926-99173 GCA_009831015.1 Picea engelmannii | reverse complement strand
AAAGTACAACGTATGAAAAAAGAAGAACTGATAGTTGCTAGGAAATTGTCTCCTTCACTCCAAGATGACTGCACATAGAATGCAACTTCTGCTCAGTGAAGGTATTGGTGAATATGTCTTCAATTTGTTATGATAAAGGACAAAAATACAGGTCGATGATCCCCTTAGGTACTAAGTCATGGATGTAGTGCATGTGGATCTCGATGTGCTTCTTCTACTACCTCTTAACTAGATATCTACAGAACTTTAGAGTGCTTTGGTTTTCACACCAGATGACGATCAGATAGTGAAACTAAATGCCCAACTCAGTGACAAAATGTTGTAGCCACATAGCCTGAATGGTTATGTTAACTACTCCTCTGTACTCTACCTCAGTTGAATATAGAGCAATAACAACCTTCTTATTTCTTGACCAACAGATAGGCCTAGAACCAAGATTGAGTGAGTAACCAGATGTGGACTTGTGATCAATGTTATCACCAGCCTAGTAAGAATCAATGAACCCAATGAGGTCCATTGTAAAGTCTACTAAATAGTGAATCTTTAAGGTGATGGTGCCCTGTACATATTGAAGGATATGATTTGTAGCCTTCCAATTTATCTCATGCGGCTCCTGCATGAATCTAGAGACTACTCCAACTGCATAGGAGAGGTCTGGTCTAGAGTGTGTGAGATACAATAAGCTCCCCACTAGATGTATGTATAGTGTGTTGTCCACTAGTGTAGTGTCCTTGCCATTCTCAAGTCTAACTCCTGATAGGAAAGGACTCAGAGAATACTTGCAGACTGTCATTGAAATATCTCAAGGAGATCTTGTGCATACTTAACCTGAGACAATTTGATACCTGATGCATCTTGAATGATCTCAAGTCTAAGAAAGAAATGTAGCAGACCCTTGTCTATCATCAAGATCCTGTAATGTAGAATCCTTTTGACTACAACCATCATTGAATTCAAGCAACTAGTGATCAAAAAATCATCAACATATAGAACTAGGAGTAGAAGTGAATTAGTTGTCCTGAGCATGTAAACATTCAGGTCTGACTTACAACATACAAAGTTCTGTGACATCATGTATGAGTCCATCTTGGCACACCATTCCCTCGGGGCCTGCTTGAGGCCATAAAGAGACTTCTTCAGTTGAAATACAAAAGATGAATATTTCACAAATCCTTGGGGCTTCTCCATATAGATCTCCTTAGAGAGATCTTTGTGAAGAAATGCATTCTTCACATCCATCCTATGGACTTCCCATCCCTTTGTTTCCACAATGTAAAGTTACAAACATATGGAAATCATCTTCGCTACTGCAGTGAAGGTCTCATTATAGTCAATGTTGTGCACTTGTTGAAAGCATTTGACAAATATCCTGGGTTTGCATCTGCTAACTTGTCCATCCACTGTGCTCTTGGTCTTGTAGACCCATCTGCACTTGACAAGTTTCGTTCCTGAAGGAAGGGGAACCAAATCCCAAGTCTGGTTCTCGAGGAGGGAGTTTTACTAATCCTGCATGGAAGATTCCCAAAATGGATTTCCCATAGCCTCGCCATATCACTATGGATTTGAATACTGAATCAAGAAAGGATGCTTGGGTGGCATCGGTTCAATGGAAGTGAGTGAAAGAGGAGGCTCCTCAAAATCAGATCGAGTCCTCCTAGAAAAATTTCCATCTCCAATAAGATCTCCTGCATCCTGAAGAGTAGTCAAGTCCCACTTGGGCCTCTGCTATGGCTCTGCATTTGGATCTGCATATGACTTTACTGAATCAACATATGAATCATCTAAATCCTCTGAATTAGAAATCTCAACTGAAGAAGAGTTGGCATGTGCATGCTCATCATCTCTGACAGGTGGAGGAACAAAAGTGTCTGCATGTGGCTGATGAGGTACATGCAAGATACTTTCCTCGAATTGGAAACTACACTTAATGATGATACAGTGTAAGGAAAGATCAAAACATTTGTGTCCTTTCACATCGTCGGGGTATCCAACAAAGATACACTATGTTCTTTATGGATCAAGTGCCTTCCTCTTCTGAGAGGGAATCCTCGCCCATGCACGAGAACCGAATATACAAAAGTGGTCCACTTTCAGTTTGAGGCTACTCCAAGCCTCGTAGGGGGTCTTATTCTTGAAACATATATGGGGAGATCTGTTTTGGATGTAGGTTCCACAATTAAGTTCTTCAACCCATAATCTTTGTGGAAGTTACTTTGCATGTAGCATGCAAGATTCCATATCTTTTAGAGATCTATTTTTCCGCTAAACAACTTTGTTTTGCTGCGAAGTATAGGGAATCATGTGATGAAACTGAATCCTTGCCTCAATACAAAGATTTTGTATCTCATGGTTGACATTCTCCCCCCCATTATCTGTTCATATTCCTTTTATCTTCTTTCCTAGCTGTGTTTCAACAAGGGATTTTAAATATTTGAGGTGTTGAAAGACCTCTAATTTTGTCCTAAGAAAGAAAGCCCATGTGAAGCGTGAAATTATCAACAAAAATGAGTACATATCTTGCTTTAATGACCGATGGATGTGGAAAATGGCTCATTATATCACTATGGATCATATCTAAAGGAAAAGAGGCCTTCTGAGTCTTTCCTTTGTCAAATTTCTCTTGAGGGTGTTTTCCAAGAACACATCCCTCACAAATTCCTTTGGAGAAGTGGATGTCAGGTAGACCATAAACCATTCCTTTATTTATAATTTGTTTCATGTATCTAAAATTTAAATGCCTAAACCTTTCACGCCATATCCTACTTTCATCAGCATGGGTAAGCAGTAATGTTGATTCTAGTTCAATAAATTTAGAAAATGTGTAGATTCTGGATTGATGATTTACCTCACGAGTAACAACCTTGGAATTGATTTTCATGTCATATATATCCAGAACATCAGGTGTGAATAAAAATCTCTTTCTGGTGCCAGAGATTTTCATTTGATACACAAAGAGAATATTGACAGAACGTTTAGGAATGTCTAACACATTATCGAAGCTTCCGTTTGTGAGTTCAATTCTTCCTTTTCCAGTGACCTTGATCTGAGAGTTGTCCCTCATCAGAATAGGAGGAACTTTGCATGCATCCAATGAAGAGTAGACTTATTTTATGGATTCCATGTGGTGTGAGTCTCCTGAATGTACAATCCAAGCATTGGGAGAGGAGTTGATAGAAATCAAAGCATGGGTAGAATTACCTTTCTAGGGATTTTGATCTTCTAGATTCTTCTTCTTGGGGATGTGATATCCAAGGTTGTTTTTTTCAAGTATTTGGGAAATTTGATCTATCTGTTTCTACATAGATGTGGATTCTGGATGGAATCCTTTATGGAAATAATTTCATTTCTCCCCTTTTCTTCCCTTTTCACCTTTGGATCCAGACGAATCATTGAAGGGTTTCAAGTACCCTTCCTTCATTGGATTTTCATGTCCCTTCCCTTTGTCTTTGTGTTTGTATTTCTAATTTTGGTGACTTCTACCATATTGTACAACAAGTGCATGTGCCTTTGGGCCTTTTATTTTTCCCATGTTGATAATATAGTTCTACTCTTGTGTCAGCGATTCAATAAAGACCTCAAGAGAGGGAATATTCCAAGTGGCTCTGTTAGAAAAACAGGATCGCAGAGAAATAAAATAAGACAAATGTGGAAATAAAACATAAAGATACACAATACAATAGAGACATAGATGTAGATGGTTCACCCAATGTGGGCTACATCCACTAAATAAATTTCTGGGTCCTTCCTTTTTACTAGACTGCAAAATGAAGGGATACAACCTACAACACACCCATTGTAACTTCCTCTTCTTTCTCTCATAGTCTCCTTTCTCAGAATATAATATTCACAATAATACAAAGCCACAATAAAATTCCCTCATAAAGGAGGGTGGCCTTCTAGGGAAAAAAAACCTAACATAATCTCTACCTTCATATATGTGACATAATGATGAATGGTCAAGATTGACTATGAAATTAAAATACACATTTACAAGACAATTTTTCATTCAAGGGAAGCTACCGCTAGGGGCCTACTGGCCCCCAGACCCCCCATCTGGTGGGATGATCCCCTCGGTCCCCGCAAGGTGGGCCATCCTTCATGGGGTATAAACAAACTAGAAATAAAGAAATCTGAATTTGGAAGATAATCAAGCTCCAAAACCAACAATATCCCACTTGGATACTGATCACAACAACTCCACTGTTGTTGTACTTACTGGACTATGATCCACCTTGAACCTTGAAAATTTCTCATCTTCACCTTCATTCTTGAAGGCTAACTGAAACTGAGTAGGAACTCAGTTTCTCCCTGGTTACTCCCTTTGTGAACATGTCTGCAAGATTATGGCTAGTATGTATCTTTTCCAACTTCAAATGTCCATGTTCCAAGATGGATCATATGACATGGTACCTAAGATGTATATTCTTAGTCTTCGAATGGAAGGCTTAGTTCTTTGCAATATGAATGACACTCTCTCTGTCACATTACATCCTGCTATTCTACTGCTTCCTTCCCAATTCCTCCATAAACCTATGTAACCAAATATTTTCTTTACTAGCCTTTATAGAAACAACATACTCTGCTTATGTTGTTGAAAGTGAAATAACCTTTTGTATTTTTGAAATCCAACTTACCATTGTTCCACCTATAGTAAAAACATACCATGTGGTACTTCTCCTTATATATTTATCACCTTCCATATCTGAATCAACATATCCCTATATAATAGTGTTTGAACCTCCAAAACATAATGAATGAGTAGAAGTACCTCTCAAATACCTGAGAATCCACTTTACTACATCCCAATGTTCTTTACCTAGATTGTTCATATACCTGCTCACAACTCCCGCTGCATGTGCAATATTTGGTCTTGTGCAAAACATCACATACATCAAGCTGCCAACTATCGATGAATAAGGGACCATGGACATGTATTCTATCTCCTCTTGTGTCTTGGGACACATTTATTTGGTTAATTTGAAATGGTTTGCCAAAGGTGTACTAACAGGTTTTTCATTCTTCATTCTAAACCTCTCCAACACCTTCTCTATGTACTCACCCTGAGACAATGTCAATTTGTGATTTTCCCTATCTCTTGTTATTCTCATACCAAGGATTTTCTTTGTAGAACCCAAATCCTTCATCGTGAATGAATTAGCTAATTTATTCTTGGGAACATTTATATCCTACATATTAGACCCTACAACAAGCATGTCATCTACATACAATAGGAAGATAATATAGCTTCCATTTTTTTGCCTTTTAAAATAAACACAGTGATCAGAATGACATCTACTATAACCTTGTTTTTCCATAAACCTATCAAACTTCAAATACTACTTCCTTGGAGTTTGATTTAAGCCATACAAAATCTTCTTCAACCTACGTACCAAATTTTTCTTTCTTTTGACCTCATACCCTTGTGGTTGTTGCATATAAATATTTTCCTCCAAATCCCCATGGAGAAAAGTTGTTTTTACATCGAACTATTCAAGATGCAAATTTTCTACTTCCACAAGACTTAAAATACTCCTAATTGAAGTCACTTTAACAATAGGAGAAAATATTCCATCAAAATATATACCTTTCTTTTTTGCAAACCCCTTTATACCAAGTCTAGCTGTGTACCGTTTTTTTCCTCCATCTTCTTTCTTCAACCTGTAAACCCGTTTATTTTCCAATGATCTTTTTCTTGCAGGAAACTGAACCATGTCCCAATTCTTGTTATATACCAAGGAATCCATTTCCTCTTTCATTCATTTCTCCCACTTCCTTTTAGTTTCTACCTGCATTGCCTCTTCATAACTTTCTAGTTCACCAAAATCAATCAACAATAAATAGTACAATGAAGGAAAGTATTGTTCATGGGGCTACTTAACCTGGTAGATCTTCTAACAACACTTGCATGAGTTTTAGGTATCTGTTTCTCCTATTGTTGTACCTTTTTCTTTTTTGGTACCTTTGGAATTTCATTTTCAGTGATCTCATCAAGCACCGTGTATTATGGTTTTTCTTCTTTTAGTTTCCTTCCTTGGAACTGATATTTATACATGACCTTATCATTGAATATGACATCACTACTCCTAATGATTTTTTTATTTTCATAATCCCATATCAATATGACCAAAATCATTAACACCATATCAAATAAAATTACACTTCTTGGATTTTGCTTCAAGATTTGTTCTATTTTAATTATCAATATGGACAAATGATTCACAAGTGAAAGTGTTCATAAATGAATAGTTTACATTTTTTCTTGTCCATGCCTCCTCTCTAATGGAACCATACAAAGAAATTTAAGGTGATATTCTTATCAAGTAAACAACATTATATACAACATATTCCCAAAAGTGTAAGGAAAAATCTGCATGCAATCTCATACTCCTTTCATGGTCCATGATGGTCCTGTTCATCCTTTCTGACACACCATTTCCTTGTGGTGTTCCTGGAACTGTCTTCTCTCTACAAATCCCATGGTATGAACAATAAGCATCAAATGCCTTGCTGCAGTATTCACCTCCATTGCCTGATTTGAGACACTTCAATTTTTTTCCTGTCTCATTCTTAACCAAACCTTTCCATTTTTTAAAAGTATCAAAAACATTATATTTTTGTCGAACGCAATAAATCCAAGTTTTTCTAGTTGCATCATCAATAAAAGTAACATAATAATGAGAGCTACCAAGAGATGATACCTGAGCTAGTCCCCATACATATGTATGCAAAATATCTAACCTTTAACTCTTCTTTTCTTTTTCGACTCTGAGAAATATGACTCTCTTATGTTTTCCATAAACACAATGCTCATAGAAATCCAAATCAATTTGTTTAATATTTGGAAATAAATTGATTTTTTGAAGTCTCTGCATCCCCTTCTCAGTCACGTGTCTAAGACTATGTTTCCATAATGTTATATCCACTCGTGTAGAAGCTAAAGACATAGAAGAGTCAGTATTACCAATACATAAATACAATGTACCTACCTTCTCTCCTTTTGCTATCACTAGTGATCCTTTGGTGACCTTCCACACCTTATATGTAAATAATGATATACATCCTTCACTTTCCAACTGCCCAATTGAAATCATATTTTTCCTTAGATCTAAAACATGTATTACCTCTTTCAACAACCATTTGTTTCCGTTATTTTGTTTTATTTGTACATTTCCCATTCCAACAATTTTGCATGGTGCATCATCACCCAAATGAACCTGTCGAAAATCACCTTGAACATAATATAGAGAATGTTTCCTATGGGGTGTAGCATGAAATGAAGTCCCTGAAACTACTACCCAAGACTCAAAAATATTATCTACATAAAGAATCAAAGCATCTTGTAACACATCACCTATTACATTTCCCTCCTAATTTTTCTCATGCTATCCATCTCTTTGTTTATTTGGAGCTCTGCAATCTTTCTCTGGATGTCCTTTCTTCCCACAATTCCAACACTCTATCTTTACCAGTCTGGATTTGGATCTACCATTCCTAGAATTCACACGGTTCTTTGATCCCTTTCCTCTATCCTTTTGTCTTCCCCTTCTCTCCATGTTTAATGCATTACCCGATGTCTCACTTGTTCTTCTCCATCGCATTTCCTCACTAAGGATAACACCAACAACATCATCATCAAATTTTAGAGTGCTTGAACCAGAGACAAAGTTAATTACAACCATGACCAAGCCGTTCCATCTTTCTGGAAATGAACAAAAGATTAGAAAATCCCTGACCTCATCATCAAAGTCTACTTTTACAGAACTTAGTTGATTAGTAACTGTATTAAATTCATTTAAATGATCTGCAACTGACCCACCTTCTGACGTCTTCATATTAAATAATATCTTCATTTGAAATATCTTATTGGATGCTAAGGGTTTTTCATACAGTTTAGCCAATGCATCTGTCATCTCCTTTGTTTTCTTTTATTTAAAAATATTGAAAGCCACCAATGCTACTAGGCTCAGTCATATCATTCCTAGTGCCTTTCTGTCAAGAACCACCTATTCTTTATCCTTCATGGATGTCAAATTATTTTTTATTATACCCAATGGTAGGAATAGATCCTTTTGATATAAATAATCTGTCATATGAATATTCCATAACTAGTATTTTTGGCCATTAAATTTATTGACCCTAAACCTTCCATCTTCCTCCATTGCTCCCAATTAAACCAGGAACCCTCTTTTCCTGTGAGTTACCTTTTGTTCTAACACCAATTTTTAGAAAAACAAGATCACAAAGAAATAAAAAAAGACAAATGTGGAAATAAACACAAAATATACAAAATAAAATAGAGACACAGATATATCTAGTTCACCCACTGTGGGCTACATCCACTAGAGAAATTGGTAGGTCCTTCCTTTTTATTATCTAAAAAAATGAAGGGATAAAACCTACAACACACTCATTATAAATTTCTCTTCTATATATCAGAGTGTCCTCTCTCAGAATACAATATTCACAGTAATACACAACCGCCATACAATTACCTCATAAAGGAGGGTTTCCTTCTAGGAAAAAAAAAACTAACATAATCTTTACCATTATATCTGTGACTTAATGATGAAGATGAACAATCAAGATTGACTATGAATTTACAATATACATTTACAAGGAATGTTTTCCTTCGGGGGACGCTGCTGTCAGGGGATTGCTAGCCCTCAGAACCCCCAGATCAGGGGATGAGCCCCCCTAGACCCCACAAGGGGGGAAAGCCCCCCCTACACCCCCCCCATGTGGAGGGGTGTATAGTCTTATGGGGTGTATAATATTCATGGGGTAAAAACACAACTTGAAACAAATACCTCAGAATCTGGAAGATAATTAGTATCCATAACCAACAGGCTCTAGAGGAGAGCATAACTCAATGAAATGTGGATACAAACATTGAGTATTCTAGACCAATTTTGGAGAGAATGGTAAGAACCATTTGTTTCTCCTCCTTAGATTTTTCAACCCCACAAGCATTGAGTTGTGACAACAAATCCTTATATTTGGTAAAAAGATCTTAGAGATTGTCAAAGGTTTTTGGATCCAAAGTGAGAAATTCCACCTCAAGCATGTGTCCACTCATCTCATCCTATTTTCCAAAAATCCTTTCCATAGTGGTCCAGGATTCATTGGGGTTTTACAAGAGGATATGTGAAAGAGGAGTTATCGAGAAATGAGACTGCAAATAGTTGCAAGCACTTCATCCATTCGATTCAGATACCTGGATTTGTCTATGGCTGATGTGGGTTCCATCTATGTGTCCATGGTTAACCTGTATAATAATCTTCTTTGAAGATGCACTATCATTTTCTCCTTCCATGAAAATAAATTGTACGGTGTAAGAATGAATTAGTTTGGAAATTCCATTTTTCCCGTTGTCTTCAATCTTCAGTACCTTCAAAAAGAATCTAGTGTGTTTTTTTCCTAGCAATCCATAGGCTCTGATACCATGTAAATGTGATTGAACCTGAATAGATAATATCTAGCTAGAAAATGACATACATAGTTTTCAAAAAAATGAGAGAAGAGAGAAACAAGAGAGTGAGAATCGAATAATTGCATTAACCAAATCAATGAATGATAATTTACACATGATATACTATGTATAACTCAACTAATGTGCACTGGAGGAGAACCAGTTCACCATACTCGACAGTTACGGGAATACAATTCCACCTAGTCTGAGTTAACTAGTCTCTGAATATTCAGTTAACAGACTGAAACATAATGAAGTGAGGAGGAGATCAGGGAATCATGAGTAATACGCTAGTATGGTGATAATCCCAAGGAAAATGTGCATTAGTTGGTGATGATCCCAATGTTTCATGGTGATGATCCCAATGTGGCATTAGAGTCCACGTAACTGATCAAACTGAATAGAATATTCTCCTATAATGTAGGAAAATGAATATTCTCCCTAAACTATAGGAGACTGAATAATGACTAATAAAAATAAGGAAAACCTTAGGAAAAATAAATCCTAGGTGTGTGTGAAGTATCTCCAACATCATAGAGATATGGCAAGGAAGAAAGTAATACAATACAAATCATATTATATTAACGACTATCTAGAATTAAAAAGTATGTAAATTCAAAGCACACAAACTGTTGGATCATGTTGACATTGATGCCAAAGGATTGATTGATTGATGTCAAAGGAACAATGTCTTGTATTCCAAAGGATTGATGTCAAAGGAACAATGTCTTGTCATAACATACTGATGTAATATGTATTGACCTTGATGTGGATGGATTGATGTCAAGTGGAATCATAGTCATATGATGTCATGCATAGATGGATCAATGAGTTTTCATTGATATATGATGCATAGATGAAGATGGATCGATGTGGTTTCATTCATATATGATGAACAATTGGATTGGTTCATTATTTCCTTAATAAGGAGTACAAATGGATGAAATCCAAAGTGGTCCCCTTATAGTGAAATCCCTCATGGGAAGATGCTTTGCGATTGAGTTATCCTAGAAGTATGGTTAGAGAAACCATTCTTAATTGTGGAATAATGAGATGAATATTAGTGAGTTTGTCAATGCAACTATCCTAGATGGATAGTTCTTGTCATGTCATTTACGGTGGTATGTAGAACGTCACATAACTCCTCACGGTTTGAGAGTTATGGCCTTACGAATTTGAAGGACCCTCATATGTTGGCTTGAAGCCCCAAAAGGTCAAATAAGTCAAAGTGCTTACAAAGAAGGGGGATTATTTAAATAATAATAAAGTGAAGTGACAAAGTCAAAAAGGATTATTTAAATATTAAAGTGAAGTGAAAAAATCAAAGAGGATTATTTAAATAATAAAGTGAAGTGACAAAGTCAAGGAGGATTATTTAAATGGAGAACTTTCTAATTATGGAAAGTGGTTATAAGAAGGTTAACCCTAAAATGAGGAAAATGGGTTAAATGGACAAGTGGGAAATTGGGAAAAGTTGGACATATGTGACTATGTGGAAAAAGTGGCCTAGAAGAGGCTTCTAAGGAAGCTACTTGGAGAGTATAAATAAGAGGCAAGGGTGTCTTATGAAACATATCTCTTGAGCATATAGTGAAGATATATTCTAAGAGAGAGATTGACTGGAGGATCTCATGGACGCATCAAAGTTTCCGTAAGTCTTACATATTGACGATGAAAGTTTCAGAAGTTCAGAAACCCTAGTTTCTAAAGGAGTACGTGAGTAGCATTGGGTCAGAGCGCGTACATACGCGGGATGGAGTAAGCCAGAGCGCATACACACGTGGGATGAAGGAAGGCAGAGCGTGTAAATTTAGATGAATTCATGGAGACGTGAGTGTGATTTGATGCTATGATCTTGAAGTCTAAAGCAAGTTCTAGATCTACATTCTATGGGTTCAGATATGCCATAGAAACTCTGGTATGGTTATATAGTTGTCTTGATGAATACTCTTGCTTATTGTATGGTGAACTCTTGAGGAATTCATGGTATGGTTGTTGTGATATGGTTATGATTGGTTGATTTATAGAGTGAGAAACACTCTTATGATTTGGTACTGATATGGTTTCCATAGTTTATTGGTTACTTATGTTTGAGTAGCATTCATATTGTATGCTTGAGGAGCATGAGTAAATTGTTGGAGAGAATAGATGTGTTGTGATTGATTATGGTACATATTGGACAGTGATAGACATAAGTGAATGTGACTGAAGGCTGCAGAGGATATGAGTTTTTTGTTTTTATGGATAGAAAATCCTAATTACTTATAAGGGATACACTGGCTATAGTACATACAGGATGTGTACATACGCGAGTTGTACTATTGGTAGGGCACATACATACACGTGTTGCACTACTGACAGGTCTTGTACATGTTGACAGATTGTTATCTATTGAGAATTTATTCCTCTTCTCAATTGGTGCTGAGTTGTGTAAGATGAGTATTGCACTGTAGAGTCGATGCTATTGTGGAGTTGTAACTCTATTCAATTGTTACTGATAACCCAAGGATTGTAGTTCGTAATAAAAAGAAAATTGTACATACATTTTTTGTTCCTTGTGGTGATGACTTATTGATGATATATGTTGTTGATGTATGTTTAGATTTAACTGGTTAAAAATGACAACAATAAGTAATGAGTAAATGGTGATTGCTAACTAAGTATTTTTTTGAAGGGGAGGTTTTAAAAAGAGCCCTAACAAGATTGGAGGAGATCTTGTTATCAGAGCCGACCTTCACTATAATCCCTAACAAGATTGGATGAGATATGTGGAAACCAAAATGGATGTTGAAGTTCCAATCCTTGATCAAGAAAACTATTCTACATGGAGAATAGAAATGAAGGTGCATTTGAAGTAAATAGGAGCGAGTGTTTGGAAAGCATCTATTGGTGGATCAGTTCCTTTGAAGAACAAGTCAAAGTTTGCAGCTCAAAGGGAAGAAAATAAGAATGATGCATTGGATCTCAAGAACATTATTAGTAGACTCTCAAGTTCTATCAAAGAGAGCATGGGACAATGCACTTCCTCCAAGGATCTATGGCCAAAGCTAGAGGAGACATACCAAAGAAAAAAAGAATACCTTAAAGACAACTCCATCAAGAACAATGAAGGTAAAGAATCTCCAAAATCCTCTATTTTCAATGATTCTAAATGTGATGATGTTGGCAAAAAGTAAGACCTTGAATACAATTATATGAAGATCAATGAAGGTAAGTAATCTCCAAAAACCCTTGATTGCAATATTTCAAAATGTGATGATGTTGAATATTTCTCTAGAAGTGAACAAGAAAATCTAGAGATAGTTTGTGTAGATTCAAATGATAGTTATCCCATGGAAGAAGTAGAAGAAGAACTATCAGAGCGTAAAAGGAAAGTTGAATGGGGCCTATTTGAATAAAACTATGACCATTGTTACATAGAATATATCTATCTTTCTGATAACACTAAAAGGTTTCTTAAAAATAATCAAAGACTTATCTTGAAATTAAAGGAAATGCTCAAGGAACAAGAAGAAAGTAAAAAGACTCAAATAGAAGAAAAAGAAGAAGAGATCAAAAGACTAAAGAATGAAATAGAAGAGAATAAGAAGCTAGATGATGAGATTAACAAAAGTCTTGAAGTTAATGTGCATCTCAAGACCAAAATTGAAGAATCCAAAAGGATAGAGGAACTATTAAAGAATCAAGTAAATGAAAAGGAAGAGTCATGTCATAAGTTGGAAGCTAAAGTTGTTGATATTAGAAAGAAAGTATAGAAGTCAAACAAATTCTTGAATAGCTCAAAAATCTTGAATGAGATCTTGGATAGTCAAAGATCACCAAATGATAAATCAGGTCTTGGATACAACAACGAAGCTACACATGTTGAAGCAAGCACCTCAAAGAAGCATGAGGTAAGTCCCTCACTCTCAAAGGATGGAAATAATGTTGCAAGTTAACCATCTACACAAGGCATGGAAAGTTTCAAAAGAAAAAAGAAAGGAAGACATAAAGAATCCATATTTACACCTCAAAGAAGAGAGACACTTTCAAGATGGACACCAAAGCAAAGGTATGAAAATGTTTTTCATGGTCACTATTACTCATGTAATGAATATGGTCACAAATCTTGGTAATGTAGATATTATGCAAGCAAAGATAAAGAAAGATTTCATAACACCCTAAGGTGTTTGAGATGAAATCAAGTAGGACACATTGTTGTTCATTGTCACATCATGAGATGCTACAGCTGTAGTGGATTTGGTCACAAATTCCAGGATTTTTGTAACACTAGAAGAAAGACCATGATGAGGACTTCAAATAGCATGACTAGAAGAAGGCATGAAGTTAATAAGGAAGGCATTTTTTAAAAGATGGAAGCTCAGAGCTCAAGTTCTAAGAAGAAGGGACACCTTCATAAGTGGGTAAAGAAGACTGAACAACCAGAGAAGAATGCCATTCTTAAGGGAAGCTCAAGTTTGTCATATTCATAAGCATACGCGGGTTACAATGGTAACAATTGCATACATATGTGAGCTAACCTATGAATAGGGAACATACATACGCAAGCTATCTATGTAGCAGACCACGTATCTGTGGTAAAAGAGCCTTGGGAAAAAGGCTATGCACATGAGTTGGAACATGGTATGATGGGATAAATCTGTGTTGCAGGGTATGACATGGTTTTTTGCAGGGTCTAACATTGTTTGCTACAGGTTTTCATGAATACATGTTGGCATACATAATTGATGTATGTATGGTGGTGACATATGGTTGAGTATTGAAACACTATCTTAGATGCATGGTATAACTCTTGAGTGTGGATTGAGACATTTTTCTGTTGAAGAACAATGTTGGTTGTGACAATGAATTTATGACACTTTGGCTATGAGATATATCATGATGATGCTAGCTAGATCTATTGAGGCACACTTCTAGTACATATAGTTTTGGATGCCTAGTATTTGCTGAAGTGAATGATCGTTGAGGCAGATCATTTAGAGTACATGGCCGATACTTATTTGAGCTCCATTGATATATCCTACGATGTATTATTGGAAGCATATTTGTTGGATATCTTGGTGCATGAATTTGGGATATGGGTGAGCTACATATTGGGACATGTAGTTGATGGGTTGATGAAGTGGTCATGTTGTACACCATTGATGAGTCATATCTTGATCTATAGTTGATGCATGTTTGGTACACATTTGGTACATTGTTAGAGGCACCTACTAGCAATATGATTGGCACATGGTCTATGGTTGATATGGCATTCATATATGAGGACACATCTTAATTATAGTTCATCTGTTGTAGTATTGGTGCACTTGCTTGGTAAAGGTGGTGATACATGATTAGTGCAATGTTGATGCACTCATAGATGGTATATGTATGTGGATGATAGTGCCTGGATAAAGTACACTATTGGTATTACTTGTTTAGCATATACTTTGGTACAGGATATATGGGATGATATAGTTGAGACACTTGATTGATTAAGACACATGGTTGTGCCACTTGGTTCATGGTGGAGGCATATCATGAGTTATAAGACACTTGTTTGTGGAACATTATTGGCATGTTGGTAAGGGAATATGGTTTATACACTCCATTGATGATATCATATGTCATATTCTATGGTATTAATGTACATGGTTGATGTACATGGGTGTTGTGCATGGTTGGCACACAATATGGCACATGATGTACTTGGTTGATGTTTTGTTCATGATTCTCTATTTCGTTGTTGACATATCTTTTTCTTCATGATGTATGGTATGGGACGAGTTTTGATTCATGGAGAGGCCCAAGGATCATCATAGAAAGAGCGGTTTATCTATGTTCCAGTTGAGCAATAGCATTTGCAGTAGAAGCATATTGCAGTGATAGCATATTTTTCATAATGCAGAGAAGATAGGGGAGACATATTATTGAAGGAAAATCTCCCTGCAGACAGATAGATCTCCTCTTGAGAGCTAGACTCTTAACTCTTAAGACAGAAGATGCTTATCATGGAAACTGACTTCCTTTTAGATCTATATAAACTAATGTATGAGGAGGAAGGAGAAAAAAAGTACCTTTTACCGGTGTTTGTCCCTACACGATCTGAGTAGAGCTCCAATCTTTCGCTCCTTGATAAACCCTGTAGACAAACAAAAGTACAACCACTTCCTACTCTACTGATATTAGATCCAAATAGACCTATCTATTTGAGACAAGTTCATGTGAGATTAAGCACAAACTAGAAAGAAACAGGCCAAGCATGTTATATTGATGAGAACAATAACGAAAGAAACTTACAACCGTAGATGCAAATGCAGCAGTTTCATCAAATTCTCCTTGTCTAACCCTTGCTCAAAAGCTCCATAATTAGAATGACGATAGCTTCATTGATTAGTCTCCACTTCACTATGTGTTTCTTATGAGATCATAGGTTTCATGCTTCTCATCCCTTCTCCAAATATCACTTATGAGATCATAAGTTTGGTATGATTCTCCATCCAGCTCCCCTTTTCACCATAAGAAAGCCTACTTATATAGGTTTAGAGAGGCTCAACCACTTGAGATATCTTTGGGGTAATTTGAGGATTTTCCTCCTTGAGTTAGGGATATTCCCTAAGATCTTGGCTGGACTAGGGATTCAAATCCAACTGCCTTCCAAGATTGAAAATATCTTTCCCCCATTCTTCTCAACAAACCAACTTCTGCCCAGAATAGGTAGCACTCCCTCAAAAGGGGTGTCATAGCATTATAACACTCCCTAGCAAGGTTTAGGGGGGTTCCAACACTCCCAAAAGTAGTAGCGCTCCTTCAAAATGGTAGAGGAATTGTTATAGCGCTCCCTAATAGTCTATAGGGGGGCGCCAACACTCCTGAGAGAGGTATAGGGGAGAGATCTCCTCTAAAAACCCAAATTCAATGGTTCTTTCAGATGGCAAGAGGTACATAACTCCAGTTAACCATTCCTCTTCTTCCAAATCAAGTGTTTGAGGTGTTTCAAGTGTCATTTTGATGTCGTTATAGGTATGACATAAGCATTATGGTAGTATGATTTCTTGACACTTGCGACATTTGTGAGAAAAATGCGACACTTGTGACCCTTGTGAGAAAAATGCGACACTTGTGACCCTTGTAATGACGACACTTGCGACACTATCAAAGTGAGTATTTTTGATGTGTAACAGATTGCCCCCCAAAGTATGAAGTTAGAAGATGAGAACTGATAATTGAAATGCTTTGTAGACTTTCAAGCAAGGGTATAGATGTAGAGAACCTGACAGAAGATGCATACAAACATCCAACAAATATTATGACATGTTTGAAACCCAAGGCAGGCATACCTATTCTTGGGTGATCAAGACTTGCAAGACATGGCCGCCATAAAATACACTGCGGATCCATAATTGTATTGATAAAAGGTATAGCCACCGAGGATACAACATGGATCTATACTCATATGACCTGAACTGATCATAGCCGCGAAGAATACACAGTGTATCCACGAGATGACAAGACATAGCCACGACCAATACAAAGTGGATCTATGTGATAGTATATGTGTCACTGTTCAAGAGAAAATCCTTTGCAACCTAGGCAAAGTACATATTAGAGTGATCACTCAACCCAGGGTCTTCTTACCGATCCCGATGTAGTACGAAGCTAACCATGTGAATAGATGTACTGATGTCGAACATGGCAGAAACCAGTTGATTACCGATCAATGATGTAAACTGTTAACAAGTGTGAGGGAGATCACCATTAATGTTAATGATTCCCAAGGTACTCTAGTACATTCCAACGAATGTGAATGGATGAGATGAAGTTGAAAATCCGTGGAATCATCCGATCAGAGGTCAATGATGTAAACCCACTGTCGAACATGAGGAGGCCTGCCTTTGAGGCATGCAGGTCCCAAAGTACTAATTGGTTTCTAATTCTAGTTCCTGGATAATGTGTTGAAGTCGACAGGAATAGACTCGTCGAAGGAAGGCCTTGATGTATCTCCCATCAACGACATGAAACAGACATAGAGATGTAATTTGTAGATCAAATGAACATGGACTGACACAGGTATTGAGACAAGATATTTGTGATGGCTAACTCTCGAGGTGGATACTTCCCCTGATCACTGAGGCACAACAATAGAAACATGACATGGACCAAAACTTGATGATGTAATGGATACTGTGACTTTCATCGGGTGACCCAAAGGAGTGAGAAAAACTCAGAGGATTGGTTTAGTGCAGAGGTTCAGTGGATTAAGATGTGCGCAAAGACAAAGTGTCGTGTTTAAGGGTGACTCTTAAGAGTTATTTGGTGATGTTCTCAAAAACTGCTTGACTTGTTTCTTTCAATTTTCCCCCCCATCCAGATAGACGAGTACCTCTTTTTAATTTAATGAGCTCGAGGAGGGTAGCACATGATCGATATAACTCACCTTCGGTAAGTTCCTCTTCCTTTTTTTAATGAACTGGAATAAGTAAGGGTGCAGTCCCATATGGGCCTGTCGATGTTTTGTTTAGCGCGTCCAAAGACAGAAAACTCGAAGGTTTTTCATGATTATAGAGTCTGGAAAAACACTTAAAAGAGAACTCTCTCAGTTCCTTTTTCATAAAGTAGTCTGATGAGACCGAAAACGTGATAAACTATCGCTCAACAGACATTTTCTTCAAATACTTTAATGAGCGTGAAGAGAACAAGGTGCTCGGTAATCTTTTCATCTTTAGAGAGTCTGGAAAGAACTTAAAGATGACTCCAGTGTTGTCCTTTTTCGTAATGTTAGCCTCCCGAGGCCGAAAAAGAGATAAATTATCACTCGAAAGATGCCCTTTCAAACTGTTTAATGAGTGGGAAAGAAAGCAAGATCACTCGACAATCTTTTCATGTTTAGAGATTCTGAAAAGAGCTTAAAGGAGACTCCAGGGGTTCCTTTTTCGTGTATCCATACAGGTCCAAAAAAGAGATAAAAGTCTACCCGGATGCATTCTCATGTATTTACGAGCATGAGAAAGAACAAAGACTAAGCTCGGTATGCCCCTAGCATGAAAGCTAGTGGCTTAGCTCCAGAATGATCAACAAAAGGCTAGAGACATGCCCTCCAAGTTTCAATTCATTCACCGATTTTGATGTTGTCACCAATTTCTCTAGTAGATGAGAAAAAGGAGAAGGGTGGATGAAAAGAAGGTTTAAGAGAGGTGATTGTTTCATTTTTTAACGAGCTTGACACAGGAAAAGAACTATGCTCAGGGCCTCTATTTCATTTTTTAATGAGCTTGCCACAGAGAAGAGAAACTATGCTTGTGGTTTCTTCTTGATCATGGCTTTCGAGAGGATAACACTCTGGAAGGATACCATGTCAAGGGAAAAAAATCGGTCATGGCCTCCAGGAGAGCTTCACTGGATGGAAGAGAATAACTTGGGAAGGACCACATGTCAAGGGTCACGATAGGAGTAAGGAGATCAAGCTCCAATAATCCTACCCAATAAATCACCATGTCTACTACCAAATCCAAATCGTCGGAAGTTGAAATCATGGGAGATGATGAAAAATCAACACCAGGAGGGGAGATAGAGTGTATATCTTCTCGAATTTATTCATGAGGGGGAATAAAAGAGGATTGGTGATGGTTATGATCCCAAGGTAACTTGTCAATACGAAGCATTTCCGGTAGAGATTCATCAAAAGGAAAAATTGGGGAAATGCAGTTGATTGCAGAAGACAAGGAACTCAACCGTGATTGCATCGAGGAAACCTTAGGTGCCAATAGATGTTGGTCATTCGACAAGGGAGAAGCAGATGGGATAGAAACGTATGATGTTTCAGCTAGACTAAGTGGCACGGTGTCACCTAGTGCATCAAATTCCAATGGACAAGGTACAATCCAAGGGTCATATGATTCCAAAGATTGATAAGCCACGGTCGAAATCATATCGACGGTGGCAATATGATGTGTAGTCGGTGGAAGTGGTGTAGGGAAGGTACCCATGAGGCTAGAATATTTTAGTAAGCCAACACCAATGCTTTCATATGTGATCTTGTGGTCTCCCAAGAAAGGAATATTGTTGGTAGTGGGAGCGCGAGCATCGGTCGTGCAGAAATCCGACTGATCAATAGTGACAATTTTGCCTTGATGAGGAAATTGGACACATCGAAAAACTGACGAGGCAACGACAGTCATAGCATAAAACCAACTTATTCCAAGTAACAAGTTGTAATCTAGGGGAGTATCGACCACCTCGACATCAACAATAACCGTTTTTCCACCCAATTGGATGGGCAGGGACTGTAAAATCCCATGGGGATGAAAACCTCGCCCGTTGAAGGTGTGTAACATCGTTGGGGATTTGTTGAGTGCTGGTGATTTAAAACCCTTCCAACATGCCAAAGACATGACACAAGTTGAGGCTCCCTCATCCAGAATAGTTCGGTGGATTTGTTGATTGTGAACAGCAACATCAACTTGGAAAGCAAGTTGGTGGGAGAGTCGAGATGCATAATTGTCCAGGTTAAACATGATAATATTGGACGACTCAGGATCAACAGCGCTGAGGGCGGCCAAGAGCATTCTACGTTGATTGGGGTAGTGCTGTAGAACTTCTAATGTAGACATAACACGCGGTGCTTGAGCCAAATCTTCAACAATGTTGTAGTTTTGGGCGACACGTGAACTAGGATTAAAGGTAGCTTTACGTATAGTGCTCTTAGGAGGGCGTAAGATAGATTTGAATGTGGGTTTCTCAATCTGGAGTGGTCTAGACAGAGGATTAACCAGTGGAAGCCTAATGGAGGATGATGATGGATCCGGTAAATCACTGGTACCATTAGTGTATTTTCCTTTGTCAGGGTTACCTGGTGTTTCATAGGTCTTAGAGAGAGTGGTCAAATTTATCCCATTAAACATATAAATATGTGCACTCGACGAGGCCTCATCATGAGGATCGCTATAACTTCCCCTAGAAGAGTGGGTTTGAGCAACCATGGATTGTTGTTGTGGAAAGGGTTGAGTAAGCACAACGGGTTGTGACTTCCCTTGGAAAATTTTGGCCACTTCATTGCAAAGTGGACAATCCCGAGTGTAGTGATCATCGCCACAAATGATACACGGGAGTTTCAGTTTCTGTTGTGGTTGCTTTTCGGTAGTAGGTGTCTGATTTTTGGGTTGTTTATTATTATTTTTTGATTTATTCTTTGTCTTCTTATTACCTTCGGATTTTTGTGAAGGGGCAGATTGAACTACATTCACCTTAGAGATCTGAGTTTGGGGGGAGGTAGAGGAGGGTGTAGTCGATTTGGAAAAATATTGAGTTTTGATGGAACCGATAACACCATCTGCATGAGATGAGGATGATGGCTTAGAAGGATCGGTATTAGCTCAAGCAGCATTCGAAAGTAAATCATACAAAGTACCAAATTGGGAATAAACCAAATCTAAGTATTGAGCCCGAGCGATGGCTTGTTCCTCTGTGATCGCACCACCCATAGCAACATCACGAGAGATTGGGGGTAATAGTGATTTAGTAAACCATTCTGCCAATAGCATGTCAGGAATTACTGCCTTGATCATCCTTCGTCATCACCTCCACTCATGAATATGGTCAGAGATATGCACGGAGTTAGTTTGACGAAGGGAGGTCAAGAGTTTAGTACCCGTATCATAGCGAATAGGTAGTTGAAAGTGCATGAGGAAAGACATGGCAAGGGAATTGAAATCATGAAAAGAAGCACGTGGTAGTTCAATATACCACTTTGTTGCTGAACTGGTAAGTGTTCATTGGAAAAGACGCAAACGTATAGAATCATCCATGAGGGAGTTTGATGAACACCACAAATGGAAAGTCATCACATGGTTGTTCAGATCTTCGCCAGGGTTTCCGTCAAATTTTGGAATATCAGAAGGACGTTTAGCTGGAGTGAAATAGGATCATTAGTTAACCGAGACAAGTCTGAGAGATCCAAAGTCGCAAGGAAAGGTAGTTGTCGATTGATTTGTGAATGATACTGGTGCGGCATAGGAACACCAGTAGGACCATAGACTAGGTTAGGTGGATAGTTGTAACTAGTAGGTCCTCCTACATATGGTTGTTGCTAGCCAGCATAAGAAGGATTCGATGGTGCATGAGAAACATTGGCATAACCTGGTGGGTTCTGAACATTATAGGCCGGGTGATTTATTTTCCCATGAGGAGGATAAACATTTTTCCCTTGAGAATAGTAAGAAGTAGATCCTAGAGGCAGATACACATGAGGCCCATGAGGAGGATAAGACTGTGGTCCCGGAGAACTCCAGGTGGTGTTTGGGATGCCGCCCAAATAAGATTGCCCGTAATATGTTCCGGAAGGGACATGATTGGATACTCCTCCTAGTGGGTTATTATACAAGTGCCCCCCAACATGGGGTTTAGTAAAAATGCCTCCTGAAGATACTCCCCAGGATTGTGAAGGGTTTCCAGCAAATGAAGGTTTCCCCCCTTCCAGTGGTGGATTTATGACCAAGGTATGACTGGAAAATAGAGGTTGCCCTGCAGGAGGAGCATGAAAAGGGGGATGTCCCTCGAGAGGGGTAGGCCTGCCATGGAAAGGTAGTCCTCCAAGAGGGAAAGGTGCGTTGGATGGTGGTTGCCCTCCAGCCGGTTGTGTTTGTCCAACAGGGGTCTGTGTTCTCGGGTGAGAAGATGTCCAAGCAAGATCATGTGGAACATGTGGAGTTGTAGAGTAAAATCTTGTAGAAATGGGGGTAGAGATTAAAGTTCTTTGGGGATGAGTAGAGGTGATGATTCCAGCATTAGGATGGAGTTGTGCTGGTGTAGCAGTAGGGTGAATAACCTGATCGACTGGGTGATTCATGGTTTGACCGAATGGTCCTGTTTCACTAGGAGGGTCATGAGGATGAAAGGGTTGTCGAATAGATTCGAAATGTTCATAGAGATCGCGTCCTGATGAATTCCTCCATACAGAACGAGTAGGTGTGGGATTGGTTTCTACTGCGGTGCTAGGATGAACATGAGTCCTATACTCATCACCAAAGATTGGTTCTATGGATCCCATATATGTTTCGTTAAAGATCCTCTTTGGTAATCGTGGGATCTCTTCATCTATGATGTTCCCAAAGGAGTCTAAACGAACCAAAAGTGGTTTGAGAGGAGTTACCAACACAGATGTAGTGGGATTTTCAGCCATGACCAAAGTTCCTTCTGAGTTATCTAACGGAGGAGCAATAGCACTTCCAACGTCGGATTGATTTTGTACCTCTCTACGGTAGTTGTATTCTGGCGGGTTAGGAGGTAAGGGTTGATAGCCTTCCAGAGGTATCCCTTGCATCCTACATGATCGACGAAGACCTTTATCATCTATGGGCTCAATTGTGGATAGTAATAGAACACACTAAAAATATAGGTCCAACTAAAAAAAAGAAACAACATGCGCTAATAAAATCTAGGAATCAACCAAGCAGACAAAACTTCTCTCGAAGATCGTACTAGTTGGTGATGAAATCCAACGTCGCGTGATCAAGTAAAAAAGGGGCTAGGATATGGTGGAACAGTTACAATGGCAACCTGCTTAATGGACTTTCACCTTGGTGCAAGCTTCCACTCAGTAATTATGGATTTACCCTCCAAGGAGCCTGAGTGAGTTTGATCAATGTTTGTTCCAAGTACAGTGAGACTTCCCTTCACCATCACCTTTTGTAAGTACCTAAATATTATGGCAACTAAAGACACCAATTCACTGTGAGTCCCTAGGTGGGTACAGTCGACAGTCCGATCCGAAACGTATGGGCAGGATAACAAGTCTGAAATCAGCCCGAGAGGCTCCCACACATAATCGTGGGTATACCTCCAAGTGACCCCTAATATACGATTCGAACACTACAAACAGTTGAACCATGCAGGGATAATCTCCGTAATTCGCCCGAATGCGACCTCATGTGTAACCCCTGTGTGAGAGGGGGATCCTAGAAAACCAATACGACAATTGGATTTGACTCTCCCTAGCTCAAGATGCTAATGTTTGTTTTGAAAACTTTGGAGAGTTGTACTCACAGCCTAATCCAAAGTGCTAACCCTAGTCTACTGTTGGTGGAAGATCCTAAAAACAAAAATGTTCTAGATAATTTTTAATTAACGTTCGTTTTACAACTATTCTTTACTCAAAGGGTGTATGAAAGTGAAACTGATGGAATGATGACTCAATTCCCAAAAATATGCATAAAATATGATAAGCAATCGCTTCTTTTCAATGAACACCTATTTAAGGGAAGGATAAAATGTCATTTTCACTATCAAACACTAATATGGAACATCCTCAATCGATTTTGTTCTCAATTGAATACAATGCAATGCTAAAAAAATTTCAAAAATTCCTTCTAATATACCAACCAATCACTAAAATGTATCTTTGTCGTTTGTATGTGAATGATGATTAAATGCAAAAAACTTATCTTACTAACTACCCTTTCAGATCAAAGAGATTCAGACAAGTATAAGCAGATTTCGCACAAATGACACACACCCTCTTGCTATGATTGAAACAAGAAGCAATCAGAAAACAAAAGATAACAAAGAAAAATAAAACAATTCACACAAAATAGAGGTGTTTAATAACAATGACCTCAAATAAATAGATAAGATGGTTCACAGATTCCTGATGCCCTTCACCAGAGTTCTCGCTCAGTCGAAAAGGAGAGAAGAAAGCGGTGGATTGATTTCAAGCTCTCAACAACAAAAAAACTCAAAGATGAAGAAGAAGGCCACAAAATATGAACATCAAGCTGCCTATTCCTCATAAGGAAGGATGTCAAAGGCCAATGGGGAGAAGCATTGAATCACAAAAAAATTCATCAAGTGAAAAAACAGGGTCTGGACCTCAAAAAATGCAATTTTGTAAGGTATTTTTACAAAGGAGAGGCTGGCGCTCTGGTGTAAGGGACACCAAAGAATTATAAAGCTCTTTCTAAGAATTCCAGGGAGTGCTGGCACTGGGCTAACATAGGCACAGGGGCATCAGGATTCAAAAACTCAGAAAATTGCCCAAAAACCCAAAATTTCAATCAAATTTTGTCAATCAAGATGCATGTGATGGGGTAAGGAGTCAATCAATGTATGAAATCAAGCATATGGGGTGAAAAAGGTCTGAAAACACCAAAGGGTAAGCCAAGGTCTATGAGGAAGATCAAAACTGAAAAGTTTCGATTTGTCCCCAGTGGAGTCGCCAGTTTTTGTTGAAGGAAAATTTCCCTGCGGACAGATAGATCTCCTCTTGAGAGATAGACTCTTAACTCTTAAAACAGAATACGCTTATCATGGACACTAACTTCATTTTAGATATATATAAACTAATGTATGAGGAGGAAGGAGAAAATAATTACCTTTTACCGGTGTTTGTCCCTACACGATCCGAGTTGAGCTCCAATCTTTTGCTCCTCGATAAACCCTGTAGACAAACAAAAGTACAACCACCTCCTACTCTACTAATATTAGCTCGAAATAGACCTATCTATTAGAGGCAAGTTCATGTGAGATTAAGCACAAACCAAAAAGAAATAGGCCAAGTGTGTTATATTGATGAGAACAATAACGAAGGAGACTTACAACCGTAGATGCGAATGCAACAGTTTCTTCAGATTCTCCTTGTCTAACCCTTGCTCAAAAGCTCCACGATCAGAATGACGATAGATTCACTTATTAGCCTCCACTTCATTGTGTGTTTCCTATGAGATCATAGGTTTCATGCTTCTCATCCCTTCTCCAAATATCACTTATGAGATCATAAGTTTGGTATGATTCTCCATCCATCTCCCCTTTTCACCATAAGAAAGCCTGCTTATATAGGTTTAGAGAGGCTCAACCACTTGAGATATCTTTGGGGTAAGTTAAGAATTTTCCTCCTTGAGTTAGGGATCTTCCCTAATATCTTGGCTAGACTAGGAATTCGAATTCAACTGCCTTCCAAGATTGAAAACATCTTTCCCCCATTCTTCTCAACAAACCAACTGCTGCCCAAAATAGGTAGCGCTCCCTCAAAAGGGGTGTCAGAGCGTTATAACGCTCCCTAGAAAGGTTTAGGGGGGTTTCAACACTCCAAAAAGTAGTAGCGCTCCTTCAAAATGGCAGAGGAAGTGTTATAACAGTCTATAGTGGGGTGCCGACACTCCTGAGAGAGGTATAGGGGAGCGCTCTCCTCTAAAAACCCAAATTCAATGGTTCTTTCAGATGGCAAGAGGTACATAACTCCAGTTAACCATTCCTCTTCTTCCAAATCAAGTTTTTGAGGTGTTTCAAGTGTCCTTTTGATGTTGTTATAGGTATGACATAAGCATTATGGTAGTATGCTTTCTTGACATATGCGACATTTGTGAGCAAAATGCGACACTTGCGACCCTTGTGAGCAAAATGCGACACTTTCGACCCTTGTAATGAAGACACTTGTGACACTATCAGAGTGAGTATTTTTTGTGTGTAACACATACCCATAGGGGGATTCATTCTTCTTCCCATGATTCCATGAGGATATATTCATCAGATGTTGTTAAGAACCAAATATCAATATAGCATAGAAAAACCTCAGAAAAACTACTCAATGCCTTGAAAAAGAGATAATTTCAGATAATAATCCTATTCGAGGGGGAAACATCCCTTTACCCCACTTAAATGTTAAAGTAAAAGATGATTCAAAATGAAAATGTCTCCTTGGTATATATAGGAGACTAGGAGGTATAATTACAACTAATGGCCTAAAGTTGACATAAATAAAATAACATTACTAATATAATATGCCCCAATTAAGGGGTAATGAGCCA
>ML786518.1:33439-69096 GCA_009831015.1 Picea engelmannii | reverse complement strand
ATTTTCTGGAGGCTTATTTGGTGTAGAAGTTCCCTTTTTTGGTGGCATGTTGGCCAAGTATCACTTTTGAACCTTGATTTTGAGGTGGTTCTGCTAGACAATATTTCTTTTGTTGTATCTCCCAAGTTTCGGCCCTTTTGGGTGTGAAAATTTATTTTATGTAGTTCTCTGAATTTCTTCTTTGCAATGCCACAAGTATGATCAAAATTGGATGTGCCAAGTGGAATTTATGGTAACTTCCCCACAACTTGCCGATTTTTGTCCTTTCCAAGAGATGTCACTTGTATAGCGTGCCCTGCAAAAAATAATTGATATAAAATTTTGAAACTCACACCAGAAATACTACAGACTATCCATGATCCAATGAAACTAGTCCCACTCAATTTGGTACTCTAGGTAGAATTTATGATTGTTTTACCTAGAACACCTTCTTGAGACTAGTCAATAGGACTAGTCAAATACCCTATCTTACACAAGGTGTATCCACAAATTTGAGATGACCCAAAATATGAACTTTTTACCAAAAATACTTTACTAATTTCTATAAATATCCTCCATATTTTAGGGTGTGAAAAATTACAGAGAAGTTTTTATAGCGAAAATTCTTCAATGAATTAGTTGAAGATGATTCCAGAACCCTATCTTGTACAGGCTGTAACTCCTAAAGTATAAGGCCTTAGGAGATGAATTTTGAACCCAACGTACCTTGATCTGTCTACTAAATATAATCCAAGCCATTACTTCTAAAATGTTGTATAAAAAATGTTATAGGAAAAATTCCAAGGTGTCTCAGATGTAGCAGCGAAACCCCAAGACCTTGGGCTCTGATACCGTATGTTAAGAACCAAATATCAATATAGCATAGAAAAACCTCAGAAGAAGTACTCAATGCCTTCAAAAAGAGATAATTTCAGATAATAAGCCTCTTCGAGGGGGAAACCTCCTTTTATCCCACTTAAATGTTCAAGTACAAGATGATTCAAAATGAAAATGTCTCCTTGGTATATATAGGAGACTAGGAGGTATAATTACAACTAATGGCCTAAAGTTGACATAAATAAAATAACATTACTAATATAATATGTCCCAATTAATGGGTAATGATCCAATATTAGGACTTAATGGATGCAAATATGAATACTTGGAAAAGGATATTTATACTTGGAGAAAGAGCACATAGGCATAGTTCCAGGGGGAGCGATGGTCACAAGGAGAACATGAGAGATATGTCTTCAACATTACATCAGAGTGAAATCCCTTGTTCAAAAAGGGAGAGATTATTCAGAGGAATATCAAAGGAATTTAGACAGTGGGAGCATCCCCAAGAAGAGTTCAAGAAGGGGGAGAAACCCCAAGGGGAGAATGACCCGTTTCCATTGATGTCAAAGAGGAAGAGATAGTCAAATTGATGTGATTGAGATGGCTATTGATGTAGAGAAATGCCTTGTCTACATGTAGCCATCAATGATTGGTGTTGACATCAATGTTGGTATTTCCATCAATGCCAAAGGGGGATATTGTTGGATCATGTTTTCATTGATGCCTAAGGATTGATTGATTGATTTCAAAGGAACAATGTCTTGTATGCCAAAGGATTGATGTCAAAGGAACAATGTCTTGTATTCCAAAGGATTGATGTCAAAGGAACAATGTCTTGTATTCCAAAGGATTGATGTCAAAGGAACAATGTATTTTCATAGCATACTGATGTAATATGTATTGACCTTGATGTGAATGGATTGATGTCAAGTGGAATCATAGTCATATGATGTCATGCATAGATGGACGAATGAGTTGTCATTGATATATTATGCATAGATGAATATGGATCAATGTGGTTTCATTGATATATGATGGATAGTTGGATTGATTCATTATTTCCTTGATAAGGAGTACAAATGGATGAAATCCAAAGTGGTTCCCTTATGGTGAAAGCCCTCACAGGAAGACGCTTTGTGATTGAGTTATCCTAGAAGTATGGTTAGAGAACCCATTCTTAATTGTGGAATAATGAGATGAAGATCACCGAATATTTCACTGACACTATCCTATATGGATAGTGTTTGTCATGACATTTACGGTGGTATGTGGAACGTCACATAACTCCTCACGGTTTGAGAGTTATGGCCTTACGAATTTGAAGGACCCTCATAAGTTGGCTTGAAGCCCAAAAAGGTCAAAGAAGTGGAAGTGCTTGCAAAGAAGGAGGATTATTTAAATAATAATAAAGTGAAGTGACAAAGTAAAAAAGGATTATTTAAATAATAAAGTGAAGTGACAAAATAAAATAGGATTATTTAAATAATAAAGTGAAGTGACAAAGTCAAGGAAGATTATTTAAATGGAGAAATTTCTAACTATTGAAAGTGGTTATAAGAAGATTAACCCTAAAATGAGGAAAATATGTTAAATGGACAAATGGAAAATTGGGAAAAGTTGGACATATGTGACTATGTGGACAAAGTGGCCTAGAAGATGCTTCTAAGGAAGCTACTTGGAGAGTATAAATAAGAGGCAAGGGTATATTGTGAAACATATCTCTTGAGCATATAGGGAAGATCTATTCTAAGAGAGAGATTGACTGGAGGATTTCATGGACACATCAAATTTTTTGTAAATCTGAGATCTTGACGGTGAAAGTTTCAGAAGTTTAGAAACCCTAGTTTGTGAAGGAGTGCATGAGAAAAAATGGACCAAAGCACATACATATACGGTCTACAGTGAGCCAAAGCACGTGCACATGTGGGATGAAGGAAGGAAAAGTGCGTATAGTTGGATGAAGTCATGGAGACTTGAGTGTGAGCTGATGCCAGGATATTGAAGTCTGAAGCAAGTTCCAGATCTGCATTCTATGGGCTTAGATCTACCATAGAAACTATGGTATGGTTACATAGTTGTCTTGATGGATAATCATGCTTATTGTATGGTGAATTCTTGAGGAATTATTGGTATGGCTATTGTAATATGGTTATGATTGGTTGATTGATAGAGTGAGCAACATTGTTATGATTCAGTACTGATATGGTTGCCATAGTATATTGGTTACTTATGTTTGAGTAGACTTCATATTGGATGGTTGAGGAGAATAAGTTGTTGGAGAGAATAGATGTGTTGTGATTGGTTATGGTACAGATTGGACAGTGATAGACATAAGCAGATGTGACTAAAGGATGCAGAGGATTTGAGTTTTTTTTATGGAGAGGAAAACCTAATTACCCAGAAGGCATATGCATGATCTAGTATAGACAAGCCGTGCACATACATGATCTGTACTACTGGTAGGGTGTGTACATATCTGTGATGCACTAGTCATAGGTCGTGTATCTGTTGACATATTGGTATCTATTGAGGATTGATTCCTCTTCTCAATTGGTGATGAGTTGTGTAAGTTGAGTCTTCCATTGTAGAGCTGGTTCTCTTGTGGAGTTGTAACTCTATTATGTTGTTGTTGATAACCCAAGGATTGTAGTCTGTAATAAAAATAAAATTGTACATATATATTGTGTTCTTTGGGTTCCTTTTGGTGATGACTTATTGATGATATATATTGCTGATGTATATTCACATTTCACTGGTTAAAAATGACAACAATAAGTAATGAGTAAATGGTGATTACTAACTAAGGATTTTTGTGAAGGGTAAGTTTTAAAAAGATCCCTACACTGATTCACCCCCCTCTGAGTGTGGTCGGTGTGTCCAACAAAAAATATTTAGAATGGTGGTAGCTTATCTCTGAAGAAAGATGTGTTAGCTATGCCCATTTGAAAGAAGTCGATTACAAATGAGGCTTCAAATTACTTTTTAACATAAATAATAAATGAGAAAACCATAAACATCTAAAACCCTAACCTCAGAATATGAAACACCAAAAGGTTTGTGGGCCCCAATGGGTGTAGTTGGTATGTTAACTTCCTGATGGTGAAAAGTTTGCATACAATGTCTGTTTGGGGCACTCAGTACCATGTCAGAAAGGTTAGTCAAGGACTAGGTTATGAATATCCCAATACACCCCAATAGGGATCTAGTGGGTGTTGTCGAGTAAAAAAAATGTCATTTAGGGCCTTAAAATGACCCCAGAAGTTTGGGACCCGAAAAAAAGTAGAAAAACTATGAAGATGGAAACTATAATTTGAGCTAGTGGAATAGGTGGGAGGCCACTAATGTCCACCTAGATCAACAAAACCTCAAAGAAGGGTGATGAACCTCACATAAACAAAGTTTCCATGGGATAAGAAGAGATATTGATTGTTCCTACATCAGGCTACAAAGGGTCCTGCCTACAACATGAAACCTGCAAAGTGATGTAGGAGAATCATTGGCAAGCGCGCAGAGGCAGGACCACTCAGCATGTGGGAGTTCTTCTAGAACTTCAACGTTGGCAGTTACAACACATATTTGAAATCCACGTTAACTCGATGCCGAAATTTACCCTTCGAGGAACATTTTGGAAATCGCAAGCGGAGAAGGAGTTTCCACTACGGATCTGGAATGCGACTGCACTAAGATAGCGTAGGATGAATTCTAGAGTAGACAGGTAGCCAGGGGAAACCCTAGAAATATTTTTTGGAGTTAAGTAGAAGTTTGTACTCCCAGATAGGATAAGCTCCAATACATAGGGAGATTGATTGTACGAGAACTGCGAGTAGCAGGAGATTTCTCAGCTTTCCAGTTGTTATAAATTGAATTTATTTTGTAGCCATTTTGGCGCTTGTGAATATAACAGAGGAAAAAATGATCCAAATGCATGGTGTGTGAACTGTGTTTGTAATATCTATTATTTTGTTTTATGAACAATTGAATGAATCTCCGTAGGAGAGGATGGAACTATGACTGTTAGTTTTCAGTTTCAATTGTTTCTCTTCACTTGAAGCTTTGTAAGGTGTGCATTGAGCGAGAGGAGAATGCCGAGAGATCGGGAGGGATTTTTCTGTGACAAATCCCTCGGATCTGAGTTATCGAGATCCCTTAGATGTAAGGAGTGCATGGGAAATCGAGGTCATCACCAGATGAAACTCAGGAGGAATAACACTTCATAAATTGTTATCGAGATCTAAGAACCCATTTCCTAGGAGAAGCGAAGGTCGAAACCTTCGGGGACTTAGAAAACCTTCTAAGTATGAAATATTAAAAACTTAGGAGGAGGAGCACTCTCGACCGTTGGATCACAATGGAGAATCAACGACCGTCTGATTCGAGACAGGTACGCAAGTGTTAACACTATGTATGATCAGGAGATAAATCTACAAAGACCTAAACGGACAGTGGAAAGCCCTCAAGGAGGAGCGCGAAACCCTGTGAGCCGTTGGATCAAGTGGAGTTGCGAGGAAGTTAATGGTGAGGCCTTTCAATGCCCAAACCTCAGGAGGAATAGCAGTCATCGAACCCCAATAGATCTGGGTTGTTGGTCCATTTTCACGATTTCGGTAACCGAGAATACAAAGGGAAAGAGTCAAGACTCTTGACCAATGAAATCCTGAAAAGATCAGGGTCGTTGGATCTTTGGAGGCTTAGAGTCGTCGATCCACAACATGGGAGTATTTTGGATTTCGTGACTTGGAGGAGAGAATGGACTTCGTGAAGTGTGAAGTCGTGAAACGTGAAACATTGAATTGATCGTAGTCGTCAATTGAAGGGATATCTGGAGCGTAGATCCTAGATCATCACGATTTCAGCTTTTGTGACTTGGAGGAGCCAAAAGTGCTTCGTGAGAGAGTCGATGGTCATAGGTGTGTGGCCACTTGAACAGAAGAAGGGAAGGAGAGCTACGACCATTAGCCCCATTAGGTTTTGGGACTCATACGGGTCTGCGTCGGGAAGTCATTGCATTGGAAATCCTGAAACCGCGAAATACGATGTGCCTTTTGGGCTAAGCTCGTGGTCACACCTGCGGTCACGAGAAGCTAGAGCTTGTGCCTAGCATTGGTTTGCATAGAAAAACACATACAAGGGCCTGTGGAATTGGTGTTGGAGGTTCCAACTCGGAACCAGAAGAGCCGTTTCGACTCCAGAATTCAGAGATTCTGACCGAGAGGTCGTGCATCCCTAAGGAGAAATAGGGGGTCTGCACCAGGTGGTATCATAGAATAAATTATTCATTTGTAGACTTTAGGCAAAGAAAAAGAGAAAATGAGGAGATAGAAAACTCAAAATTGTACTCTATGTGTGACAGACAGTCAACACAATGCCGCAAAGGAGACGAGGAGAACCACCTTTAGAAAATCGAGCTATAGAGAGGAAGTTGCAAGAACTTCATGCAAGATTGGAAGTGATGGAGGTAGCGCAGAGAAGAGAACCTGAGTCTGGAGATATTAGTGATGCAGAGAGTGAAGAAATAGAATTCGAAGAAGATGCAAGAGGGGACAATGCCGAAGGGCGCTTGTTGAGAGCAGTTTCCAGATTGGGCGACAGGCCAAGATAGAGGTCCCAATGTACGAAGGAAATTTAGATGCTGAAGAGATGCTGGATTGGATAAGATCCATGGACAATCATTTTGACTATGAAGATGTCGATAAAGAGAAAAAGGTGAAACATTTTGTCACCAGGCTAAAGGGACATGCAACACTATGGTGGGATGAACTACAGGCTGAGAGAAGAAGCAAAGGCAGGCAAAGGATAAAGAATTGGGACATAATGGTAGCCAAACTGAAGGCTAAATTCATGCCGAAAGATTATCAGATAAATCTGTTTAGGAATTTGCAAAACCTGAGACAGAAAAGTATGACGGTTAAGGAGTACACAAAGGAGTTCTACAGGTTGAACATCAGAACTGGACAAAGAGAGAAAGATGAGGAGAAAGTTTCCAGATATATAAATGGCCTGAGATATGAAATCCAGGATGAGCTCAGCATGATGTAAGTCAGAACTGTGGAGGATGCTTATCAGTTTTCACTGAAGGCAGAAGAGAAGTTGACCAGAAAAAAAAACCAGCGAGGGAGAGGTAAGAGTCTAGCCCCAACCAAAATCAAGGGAGTTACCCATGAAAAGGCACATCAGCCTAAGGATGAGGCTGAGAAACCACATAGTCACTCAAAACGAGGAGGAAGTTCTAGAGGAAGACAGGATGGTGGAAGAAACCATTCTAGAGAAAGAGGCAGAGGAGGAATACGGTGCTATGCATGTGGAAAGACAGGGAACATGTCTTGGGAATGTCCCAAGAAGAATAAAGAAGGAGGATAAGCTCACATTTCATAAGCACAATGATGAGATGTTGAAGCAAAAGGAGCAGAGGATGGAGCATCCCTGATGTTGAGGAAAATTCTCTTAAAACCAGAGGCAGAAATTGAAAAGCTAGTGTAGAGAAACAGTCTCTTCAGGATAGATTGCAAGACAAAGGACAAAGTATTCAAGGTGATCATTGACAGTGGGAGCATGGACAACCTAGTATCCACAAAGATGGTGGAGAAATTGGAGCTGAAGACAACTGCACACCCAAAGACATACAAAGTCTCATGGTTGCAGAAATGACACTAGGTAATGATTACTAAACAATGCCTGGTTGAAATTAAGATAGGAGGTTATAAAGATGAAATCCTATGTGATGTAATTCCCATGGAAGTATGCCATATTCTGTTGGGAAGATCGTGGCAGTTTGATAGGAATTTCATTCATGATGGGAGGAAAAATACATATACATTGGAGAAGAATGGTAGAACACATACGTTGTTGTTGATAGAGGAGAAGAAAGTGAAAGAGGAGGCCAACACAAGCATACTTCTCATGAGTGGGAAGGAAATCCTGAAAGAATTCAAGGAAGAATAGGAGATGCAGTTCATTATGGTAAGGAAACCCAAAGTTATCCTTACAAGTACATCATTAGATGATTTTCTTGAGGAAGTTCAGGAACTATTGGATAGTTTTGCAGATATAGTGGTGGATGAGCTGCCAAACTCATTACTACCCATCAGGAGTATCAGTCATCATATCAACTTGATACTAGGATCAAGTCTGCCGAACAAAGAAACATACAGATTAACACCTCAAGAGAATGAGGAAGTGAAGAACCAAGTCCAAGAGTTGTTAGACAAGGGTTTGGTCAGGGAGAGCTTGAGCCCAAATAAAGATGGAGGATGGAGAATGTGCATAGACTCGAGAGCCATCAACAAGATCACCATCAGGTACAAATTTCCTTTACCAATAATGGATGATTTAATGGATTACTTAAGTGGAGAAAATTTCTTTTCTAAGATAGACCTGAAAAGTGGAGATCACCATATTAGGATGAGAGAAGGTGATGAATAGAAAACAACCTTTAAGACAAAAGAAGTCCTGTATGAGTGGCTTGTTATTCCATTTGGCTTAACAAATTCCCCAAGCACTTTTATGAGGTTGATGAACGAAATCCTGAAAGATTTCATTGGCAAATTTGTAGTTGTATATATGGATGATATACTAATATTTAGCAGTACTAAAGAGGATCATTTGAGGCACCTAACACTAGTGATGAGGAGGCTACAACAAGAGAAGTTGTTGATAAATCTGAAGAAGTCCTCTTTTATGAAGATAGAGCTAATTTACTTGGGTTTTTTGATGTCTTCAAATGATTTGAAGATGGATCCAGAGAAGGTAAAAGAAATCAGAGAATGGCTGTCACCAAGGAGTATATTTGAGGTAAGGATGTTTCATTGATTAGCCCGTTTATATAAGAAGTTCATCAGAGACTTTAGTGGGATTTGTGCACCAATGATGGATACAGTGAAGAAAAGGCACAAGTCATTCAAATGGATAGAAGAGGCCGAAAGGAGCTTCAATATACTGAAGGAGAAAATAACAAAGCAACCAATTCTGGTCTTGCCAAATTTTGAAAAGACATTTAAGGTGAGATGTGATGTGAGTGGAGTTGCAATAGGGGAAGTTCTGAGTCGGGATAACATACCCGTTGCATATTTCAGTGAAAAGCTAAATTAGACCAGGAGAAAATAATTCACATATGACAAGAAGTTTTATGCCATAATTCAAGCTTTGAAGAAATTGAGACATTATCTTGTTCCACATGAATTTGTCTTATATAGTAATAACCAAGCCTTACAATTCATAACCAGACAAGAAAAATTGAATCAGAGGCATGCAAAATGGGTTGAATTTATGCAAAATTTTACTTTTTTCATAAAACACATTGTTGGGAATGCCAACAAGGTTGCTGATGCATTAAGCAGGAGATGTTTGATTATGCAGGAATTCCAGATGAAGACCTTGGGGTTTGAACACCTTAAGGATATGTATTGTGATGATACAGACTTCAAGGAAGCATATGAAGCATGTGCAAAACCTATGCTGAGAGATAGAAGTCAGTGGGCAAAGTACATGATTCAGGAAGGACTATTGTTCAGAGGAAATCAATTGTGCATACCAAGATGCTCAATGAGTGATAATCTTCTGAAGGAGAAGCACCATGGAGGATTGGCTAGACATTTCTGCCATGATAAAACATTTACACAATTCAATAGTTCATACTATTGGCCAGGTATGAGAATAAAGGCGATAAGGTTTGTGAACAGATGTAGAATCTACCAACATGCAAAAGGAAAAAGGCAGAACACTAGATTGTATCAACCATTGCCAATACTAGAGAGGCCTTGGGATGAAATAAGCATGGATTTTGTGTTGGGATTGCCAAGAACAAAAAAAGGATTTGATTCCATATTTGTGGTAGTCGGTAGGTTTTCAAAGATGGCACATTTCATCCCATGTCATAAGACCAATGATGCAACACATGTTGTGAATCTGTTTTTCAAGAAAGTTGTGAGACTTCACGACCTACCCAGGAGCATTCTCTAGGAAAGAGACACAAAATTTGTTGGTCACTTTTGGAGGACACTGTGGAAGAACTTGGGGATAGATTTTTCCTTCAGCTCATCTTATCACCCTCAGATAGATGGGAATACTAAGGTGGTTAACATAAGTTTGGGAAATTTATTGAGGAGTCTAGTCATTGAACACCATAACTAGTGGGATGAGATTCTTCCACAACCAAAATTTTCATACAATGACTCACCAAACAGGAGCACTGGAAAGATACCATTCCAAATATTGTGTGGAATGCAACCTAGGTGAGTATTTGAGTTGAGAGAGTTGGAACAAAGTGAAATCAGGAGCGCTGGAGTAGAAGATTTTGCTGCAGAAATGGGGAGGCTACATAGCCAGATCAAAGGACAGTTGTAGAGTTCTAACAAGAAATACAAGGACAGGGTTGATCAACACCGCAGGGAACTTCAAGTTGAAAGAGGAGATCAAGTTTTGGCACATCTCAGGAAATAAAGGCTCCCTAGGGGAACATATAACAAGTTAAAGATGAAGAAGATGAGACCCTGTAAGATCTTGAGGAAGTTTGTTGCAAACACCTACAAGATTGAGCTACCAGATGATGTGGGCATATTGCCCATATTCAATGTTTCAGACTTGTATCCTCACACGAAATATGAAACAGAGGGATCAGAAGATCAAGTGAAGATCCAATGGGAAAATAAAATGCCCACAACAGAAAAACCACAGATGGAGAAAATTGTTGATCAGAGGATTGGTAAGAAGACCAGGAGGAAGACCTATTTTGAGTATTTGGTCGAGTGGAAGGGGCACCCAATAGAAGATTCTAGTTGGGAAAATGAACCTGCTATCCAGAAGCATGGAAAATCAGTGTAGAATCTCATGGATAGGAGTCCATGAATTTTTTTCAAGGGGAGTATGATGCAGGAGAATCATTGGCAAGCGCGCAGAGGTAGGACCACTCAGCAGGTGGGAGTTCTTCTAGAACTTCAACATTTGTAGTTACAACAGATATTTGAAATCTGCCTTAACTTAGCGCTGAAATTTACCCTTTGAGGCATGTTTTTGAAATTGCAAGCGGAGCAGGAGTTTCCACTATGGCTCTGGAATGCGATTGGACTAAGATAGCATAGGATGAATTCTAGAGTAGACACGTAGCCAAGGGAAACCCTAGAAATATTTTTTGGAGTTAAGTAGAAGTTTGTATATCCAGATAGGATAAGATGCAATACAGAGGGAGAGTGATTGTAAGAGGACTGCGAGTAGTAGGAGACTTATCATCTTTCCAGTTGTTATAAATTGAATGTATTTTGTAGCCATTTTGGCACTTGTGAATAGAACAGAGGAAAAATTGATCCAAATGCATGGTGTGTGAACTGTGTTTGTAATCTCTGTTATTTTGTTTTATGAACAAGTGAATGAATCTCCGTAGGAGAGGATGGAACTGTGACTGTTATTTTTTAGTTTCAATTGTTTCTCTTCAGTTGAAGCTCTGCAAGGTGTGCATCGAGCAAGAGGAGAATGCCAAAAGATTGGGAGGAATTTCTCTGTGACAAATTCCTTGGATTTGACTTATCGATATCCCTTAGATGCAAGGAGTGCGTGCTAAATTGAAGTCAGCACCAGACGGAACTCAGGAGGAATAACACTTCAGAATGTGTTATCGAGATCTAGGAACCCATTTCCCAGGAGAAGAGAAGGTCGAAACCTTCGGGGACTTAGAAAACCTTCTAAGTATGAAAGATTAAAATCTCAGGAGGAGGAGCACTATCGATCATTGGATCACGTTGGAGAATCAACGACCGTCTGATTCAAAATAGGTACAAAAGCGTTAACACTGCGTATGATCAGGAGACAAATCCACAAAGACCTGAACATACGGTGGATGTTGGCCCTTGACCAAGTTTTGGGATAACTTGGGTCATTTTGACCTCTTTTGGAACTGCGACAACTAGTCAAAGATGACCACCAAGCGAAGCGTTTCAGTCCACTTTTGGGTCTCGATTAGGGTTCTTGGGTTAATATAATGGGAAAGGGATGTCGGCCCGTGGGTTTACCCATGCTTAGGCCCACTTTTGTAATGTATAAATAGATTCTTAGGCTAGAAAGAAGAAATAAGTGCATCTATGGGATGTATGCCAGATGGCTTAGTGCTAATAATTAGATTTGCGTGATCAGAAGTAGATTGTAAATTCTCTGTGCCTGATCCTAAGAAGCTTGCAAGGCTAAGTGCAAGTTGTTAAAAGAGGCTTTGTGCTGAAGTGTAAGGAAGAAGGATCTAGCAAGATGCCCGGATCTTCTGTCCTTTGAAAAGAAGGATTTTTGTGCTCTGTGTTGTAACCGACGATTGAAGATACTAATAAAGAAGAAGAGTTGGTGGATGTAGCCCCAGGGTGGGGGTGAACCATGTAAATGTGTGTGTAATGCTCTATGCTTTGAGTCATTTTGTTTATCTCTTCTTATGCTATGTTCTCTTCATATATTCACTTATGATTTGTGCTTATTATATATATATGATTGTTATATCTGATGTATATGTGAGTGCTTAGTGGTGATCTATAGGACCTAGTGTATTATTGTTGCTAAGTGTTGATATACTGTAGATATAAGTGAATATTGGGATGCTCTGTACTATCTATGAAGTAGAATAAGGGTTGGATATTAATGGTTGACCGATGTTAAGTGCATTGTAAGTAGTATAATCACATATCTGTGTCCTTGCTAAGGTTACAGACACCTGATTCTTGCAACCACCCCTGCCTCTACCTCAGGCGAGACTTCATATTCTTCGCAGGTGTTTCCGAAAGGGCTGGTAGTTAGGGTTTTGTTGGTTCACTCTTGAGTGTTGAACCCTGGGTCTTCCCCTCTATGCCAACAAATGGTTCTGTTGCCAGGACTTGAAACTTTGATTGCAGGGAATTGAAGTAAGGAAAAGAGAATCTTTGTGCATAGATCTACTACTGATGTGCGCAGTATCGGGATCTGAAACTGTGATTGCTGGGACATGAGAAAGAAAATCTCCGTCCAAAGATTCGATCTAGAAACCGTGGAAGCTTTGTGTGTGGATATGTACCCTAGTGCATAGTATTCCACTTGATCTGAAAAGTTATGTGCTAAATAAAGAAGGAAGGATAGATCTAAAGAAAAGAAGCTAGATCTAAAAGTTTTGTGCCCTAAGAAAATCAAAAGTGGGGGGTCCTGAAAGAAAGAGGTCAGATATGTAGAAAAGAGGTAAGATCTGTAAGTTCTGCGCTCTGACAAAGGTAATAAAGGTCTAGATTTGAAAGCTTTGTGCTCTGTAAAAGTAAGACTAGTAGAAATTTTTGTTTCTAAAAGCATGGATCTAGGTATTCTTGGTAGATTTTTTCCTATCTTGAAAAATAGGGCATTGTTAGATGAAAGAAGGTTTGATATGAATAGATCTGATAAGAATAGTGATAGATATGTTATACCTATGCATAGAAAGAATGTTTTGACTAACAAATGGATGCACGATCCTAGACATATTTTTTTGCAGGCTAACTACCATGATCCTAGTGCGCAGTACAGAAGAGGCTGGGGATCATTTAAAAGAAAGAGAGGATTGACCCTATGCTACAGTTGCAGAAGACTGGGACATATAGCTAAGGAATGACCTGGTGGAAGACCTAGTTGTCTTTGTTGTAAAGCTCTAGATCACAAAGTATTGGATTTCCCTAGAATGATTGCTAAGCTTGAAAAAATGAATCTACATGAAGAAAACCCTAAAGCAGATCCATAAATAACAGAACCCCATAAAGAATCAGAGAATATGTTACTACAGATGATAGACACCTTGAATGACCACCGACATGTTATATTATCAAAGATCTTTAAAGAAAAAGAATGCATCGAGGTAATAATAAGAGACTTTGACATTTACTGTGTTTTGGATGAGGAAACACATGTAAATGTTATGATAGAAAAAACTTGGGAAGCTATAGGGAGGCCTGGTATGACTCCATCTCTAGGAGGAATAGGGTTATTCAGAGGAAAACTGGTAAACCTATGTGGAAGGATCACTCAGATATCTATGAATGCCAATGGAACTTTGACAGAGGAATATTTTGAGATTATCAAAGTCATTGAGGACAATGCCCCATTTTCTATGTTACTTGGAAATCCTTGGATTGAAAGAGATCAAGCTAGAAATAAGGAAGAAGAAATTTTTTTAGAACAACATAGACAAGATTTAAAAGACTTCATGACCAGAAGGATCGCGTAGTTGATTGAAGAATAAGAGAACATATCGAAGACATATCACACTAGGAACCCGGACTTTGAAGTTATGAGAATGCCAGAGGACTCCCATAAGACTGAAGTTTCTATCTCAGATAAAGAATAGATGTTATACCAGAACCCTAAGAAAGAACCTTAGCAGTGCGAAGTGACTATATCCAAGGAAAATAGGAATCAGAATGGGAAAAGAACTACTGATATGAAGCTCACTGGAAAGAAAGCTAGAAAGTTAAATAAGAAGAGGGTAAAATTGCAGGAGATTCCAGATGGAACATTGCAGAAAGAAACTTCACAGAATTTGAGCTTCGCCAAGATATCATAACAACGACATGGGTCACTTCGCCATGGTGAGGCAATATAGCCATTGGACTGATATACCCATTCGAATTCAACCTCAAAAGGATAGAAAAACATTAAAGGATCACCACCAGACCGTTGGATAGCACTCGAACGGATAGAACAGTGTTAATGGAGGCCCCATACCCATTGCAAGCTGATTTTTGTTGAGATTACCTATTTATCTCATCGCACCATGCCCGAAGAACACTTTTTCCAGCTAAGAAATTGAAGCTCGCAAACTATCAAGTGTCTATAGTGATCATCACGTCTTTGTTATTCATTCCCGTGCAGTGCCCAAGATCATTGTGACCCCGATTATTTATTTTGTGCGTGTATGTCTGATGAACTCACCGCAATTGAAGAATCCATCACATAAGTCCTCCTTGATTTAATGACTGAGAGAGTCATGTTGGAAAGAGGAATGTCCATTGGAGTCCAAGCATCATCGATAAGAGGAGTAGCAGCTTCTCTGTCCACTACCCGAGAAGGATCGTCTCAATGTGTCGACGAGAAGTGTACTAAACATAGAGACGATTTGGCGAACGCTAAACTAATTACGATCATTTTTCCTTCTTACCTATCCCCTCTATGTGGTGAAATCAACCGTGACAGTGGGCCTCAATAATTCAAGTATGCTATGGTTACTGCGTACCTGCCAAAAGGGGTGTGCGCAGTTTGTGCCGATCAAGAAAAGCTCGCAGTGTTAAAGTTTAGCGACTTCAACCTCGACGACAGGAAATTCTACAGTATGCTCACTCCACACAAGTATCTAACGAAGATGAAGGGAAAGAAATCGAAGATCATCCTGCAGTATTGGACCGAGAACCTCGTGCAGTCAATGTTGTTGAATGTCATGAATATCCCGCACTTTGGGAGACACCAGGAGGTGAATGCGTGTGTAATGCTACTTCTGTATTACTATCACAGAGGCTACTCGTGGTTGAACCGCCGTGTCACGGTGGATCCCACCTTGATTAATTGGATCACAGGAATGAACATGTAAGGACCTAATCCACATGAATTCTATTATGGAAAGACCACTGACAGAGCACTAGCAGCGATTCATGAAGATCAAAGAAACCTATGGAGATGTCAAGAAAGGCATGTGAGGCTACAAGGTAGCCTCTATTCAGAGTGGCTCAGTGCTCCTTGCCTATTAACTGATCGCAGGCAAGCTAGTCCACAAGAACTAGCCCACCCAAGTAATTGGATTCATCATTGACCTAGTAGGGAGGTGCACCAAGGGTCTGCAGATTAATTGGGTGAAGTACTTGGTGAATCAGCTTGAACTGGATTGCAGGGAAGCACAAGACCAAGGGTATGAGTTCCATTTCAGTTGGATTCTCATACTGATCGCCTTCATAGCATGGGAGATGTCAGAGGGTACCACTTTCCCAGAGACTGAGCCATTTGAACCTTTGGCTGTGAGGTTTAGTACCTTGTGGTAATCGACCAATATGAACAAGAAATGGCACACATATACTAAAACCAATTGAATACCACCATCTAGATGATCCGGATTATTTTCGGCACGAAATGAGATCGGATATATAATAAAGAAATCCATAGAGATATCGCAGATATTAAATAAGATAACATAAATGTATCAGAGATGCAACCATAAACACAGTTATACAGTGATACATGATTTCTATTAATGAAAGAAATGTACAAAGACTGTAAAAATACAAAGTGAAAGATTCGCTAGAATGGTGGCAGCTTATCTCTGAGAAGAGATGTGACAGCTACTTGCATTCACAATAAGATGATTACAATGAGGCTTTGAAGGAATTTTTACAATAAAAAGGAATGCCAAAAACCCTAGACATCCAAAAACCTAACCCTAGGAGATGAAGCGCCAAAAGTCATGTGGGCCCTGTTTGGGTAAGTTAGTACATCAACTTCCTGGGGTCGTAACTTTTGCATACGATCTCCGTTTTAGGTGTATAATAGCTCGTTGGAAATGTATCGTTGAGGAGATTCATTTTTTGGGCTCAATCATTCCTTTGGATATAATTGAGAACCTCGATCTTGAAAAACCTTCATTTAGGCCCTCAAAATGGCCCCGGAAGTTAAAACCTGCTAAAAATAATAAATTGCCAAAATTGCCAGAAAACTATTTTGAGCCATTTGGAAAAGGTAGGTGGCCACCGATATCCACCTGGATCAATCCTCCCTCGTTAGGAAGAAATGGTCTCCATTGCGTTGAGTTCCTAGGGGAGAAGGAAAAATGTTTGTTGAATTTGCATCTTGGTGGGCTACTTGTCTTGTTGGAGACGTCGCGCTGCTTAATTTGTGGAAATCTATCACGAACCTGTTGAGGTTGAGGTTGTTCAAAAAGTTGAGATACATGAGAGGATGATGTGCAAAAGGAATCTTTGCAGTTTGCTGCAGCCTTGTCGACCTGCTTCTATTGGATAGAAGGTGCTTGGGGCAAGGTTGTAGTTATTGCAGTGTCCTTTTGTTATTGTTTTGAACAGATTGTGAAGAAGATGAATTTTGTAGTATGAGATACTACCTTGTGACACTTTTTAGGTGGAACAATAGTTGGAACTACCTCTAGTATTCTGTAGAGATGACCCCCCAAAGTAACAATGACACTACGGGGTCAAGACTCATAAACAACATGACGTCTCCACATATATGGTTGGCCCAAGAGAACATCATAGACATCCAGTGGGGAAAATCACATAATACCTCATCCTTGAAGGGTTGGATGTTGTATGACAATCGACATTGTCGGCTGACATAGAGATCTCGTCCTTGCCGAAGCCACCCGATGTTGTATGGTTGTCGATGTGGTGTTGTCAACAATCCCAACTGTTTGACGACCTCTGCTGAGATGAGGTTCTTCTATCTTCTGCTATCAACAATAAAATGTAGCGGGGTCCCCTTCACCCACATCTGTGAATGAAAAAGGTGCTCCCCCTCTTTAGGATCTATTGGTTCTTCTGGTTGAATTGTTGCAGTCGCGACAATAGAAGTGGGGTCTGCGTTAATGATCTGTCCTTTGCCATTATTTTTAGAATCAGATTCTGAATTAGGGTTCAGCTCTTTGTCTTTGATCTCGACCACCAATGACTGTTTTGAGCGACATTCATCGGTGTTGTGCCAGGGTCTTTTGTGGAACTCGCACAATTTTATGTTGTCCTTCTTTGTTTTCCTGTGACCCTTCTTTTCATGTGGCTTGGACTGGTTTTCAGGAGACTATTTGTTAGGGATGTCTTTTTCATACTTTGGTTGTTGTGGATTTGAAGAACCAAGATCCCATTTGTTCTGGTGCTTAAATTTCTGCTCGATTTTAACAACATATCGATAGGAAACACTGATTGATGAGATGTCCAAAAAATCCATTTCAGTTTGGATGTATCTGTGTAAAGCCCCATGGAATTTCAGAACCAAATGTCATTCGAAGTCTTTGATACCTAGCTTGGTGCGCAAGGTATGGAAGGTATTGGTGAACTCCGGAACTGCTTGTCCCCTCTCTTGTCGCAGTGTGGTCCATCTCATGTACTAGTCCTCATAGTTGCCAATAGGGTAATATTGTCCTTTACCGCATGCACAAAAAAATCCCAAGTGGGATTGACCCCATATATTTTAGACTCCTCTGTAGAACTCTGCTCCCAATAAGTTTCCCACCAATGTTTGACATGGGGGAGAGATTTAAGGAGTGCGAAGGTGATCTTTTCTTTGTCAAAAAATTTGTGAACAGAGAAATAACCTTCTAGCATATTTAACCATTTGTCTAGGGCTTCTGCATCTATCTATCCTTCAAATACAGGAATATCAAAATTAACTTGTACCTTGAAAGGCGAGGTGCCTCCAAAGTGGCCGCTTGATGAAGATGCGCCTATTTCTATCGGCAGGAATTGAAGGATGTGGGAAAAATTCTCCATCATTTCATCCCTTTGTCGCGTGAGAGCTTGCTCAAGCAACAGACTGATAGGATTGTCTGCTCCGTCGTTTTTCTTTTCTTCCACCATTGAGAGTTTCTTGGGTGTGTGAGAGCGATTTTCCTCAAGAGAGACAAGCTCGAGACCCAAATTTCTATACTCAAACCTCATCAGGGACATGCACTGAAAAAACGACCAAGAATAGCCTGCTCTGATACCACTGATCCGGATTATTTTCATCACGAAAAGAGATCGAAGATATAATAAAGAAATGCACAGAGATATCACAGATATTAAATAAGATAACATAAATGTATCAGAGCTAAAACCATAAACAAAGATATATAGTAATACACAATTTCTATTAATGAAAGAAATGTACAGAGCCTGTAAAAATACAGAGTGAAAGATTCGCTAGAATGGTGGCAACTTATCTCTAAGAAGAGATGTGACGGCTACTCGCATTCAAAAGAATATGATTACAATGAGGCTCTAAAGGCCTTTTTACAATAAACAAGAATTCAAAAAACCCTATACATCCAAAAACCTAACCCTAGGAGATGAAGCGCCAAAAGTCATGTGGGCCCCGTTTGGGTAAGTTAGTACATCAACTTCCCGGGGTCGTAACTTTTGCATATGATCTTTGTTTTAGGTGTATAATAGCTCGTTGGAAAGGTATCATCAAGGAGATTAATTTTGTTGGATCGATGATGCATTTGGCCATCATTGAGAACATAAATCTCGAAAAACCTTCATTTAGGCCCTCAAAATGGCCTTGGAAGTTAAAACCTGCTAAAAATAGTAAATTGCCAAAATTGCCAGAAAACTGTTTTGAGCCATTTGGAAAAGGTGGGTGGCCACCAATATCCACCTGGATCACCAGGATACACCTCGAATTACCCCAAATACACTCCACAGATTCATACCCTTAATGAATTTCAGCGCGGATCGCCACTTCATGTATATAACAACGTGAGTTGATGAACAAAAGCAACATCTGCAATATTACTACAAGTTGACTGAAGAAGACCTCAAAGAGATCACCATGGATTGGTTAGTGGGCCTTCTCATTCCAGTGAACCCCGCAAAGCTATCCAATTTTGATAGCCCAGAGACTGTACTAGACACACCGAGAACAAGCAAAACGAAGAAGCCTAAAGAGGTTCACGAAGTAGACAATGCATCTGTAAGGACTGCCTCTATCAAACGAGATGAAGGAAGTGATGGTGAAGAGATAGAAGGTGAAAAAATTGAACAACAAAAAGGTGAAGTACCACTACCTAGGGATGAAGAAGACTCGTCAAAGAAAAATAAGGTCTCACCTATGAAAGCATCCTCCCGAAAGAAGCCTATGACCCCTGTGACCAAGATGAAAACTGCCCTTACATTGGATGACTTTGATTTCATCATTGTAACAGTGAATGATGCTTCAAAGGAGATATTAGATAAGGAGGATGTGAAGCAGGAGAAGAAGTATAACTGTATAGAGATCGAACTCCAAGGAGTTCAATAGGCACTCCAGTTCAGCTGCATTGTACGCAACATGCCTCTGATAGTAGGGACAATAGAACTAGGATATGAACCAGCCCGACTTCACCAAATTGTTGACGTGGTCGAAGCTCACCTTCGACAAGCTCAAGAAGACAAAACATGAACCACCTAGGCTTTGACACAGGTACATGGAGTACTTGTTGAGCAACACAGTGTTGCCGAAAGAGAAAAAATTTCTCTTCAAGTACAGTGGGATAAAGAGAAAGAAGAGCTACAACAAAGCAAGGAACACTTGGTCCCAGAGAAGCTTGAAGTAAAGGAACTAGTCGACATAGCACTCTGATCTATGGCTGTTATCGAAGTACTAGGTGAAGAGAGAATTCCATAGAAGGTGGCCTAGCTTGAAGACATTATACAGAAGCTGCAACAATGCATTGTTGATATAGAACTCTGCATTGTGCCCGAGACCCCCCAGGAGATAAGAGACTAGCGAGAAGCAACTGCTCGGAGCACAGCCGATCGATTGAAATATCTTGCCTCAGAGTGCAAGAAACTCAGTGACCAGAGTGCCCAAATCTACGAGCAACTTAAAGAGAACCCAGAGTTACAGGCGCTAGAGTCACAGCTCCAGGAAGAAAAGCAGAATGCAGATACATTATAGGCACAACTGAAGGCTCTGTATGTAGTGGATAAAATAAAACAATCTCATGAACAATGCATAGCTCAACAACATATACGTATGATCTAGAGCAAGGTTGTGGAATTAACTCAGCAACTCCAACCGGTGCAAGACAAGGCATGCATATTATTTGCTGAGATCGAAATCCAGGAAGCAAAACTTAAGCAAGTCGTCATCACTACAGAACAATGCCTGGAAGGACCAATAAATGACACAGTGATCCTGGAATTCACCTAGCAAGAGGACACAATGAAGAAACAAGTTGAAGCAGATCAAGTCAAGCTCGATACCTTCAAAGAAGAATTGCGTAGACCAGAGTGACTCATGATGAGTCATAGGTGAGTGTTGGGGTCCTGTTGGCCCTTGACCAAGTTTTGGGATAACTTGGGTCATTTTGACCTATTTTGGAACTGTGACAGCTAGTCAAATAAGGACCACTAAGTGATGTGTCTCGGTCCACTTTTGGGCCCCTATTAGGGTTTTTGGGTTAATGTAATGGGAAAGGGATGTTGGCCTGTGGGTTTACCCACACTTAGGCCCACTTTTGTAATGTATAAATAGATGCTTAGGATAGATAGAAGAAATAAGTTCATCTATGGGATGTATGGAAGATGGATTAGTGCTAATAATTAGATCTATGTGATCGGAAGTAGATTGTAAATGCTCTGTGCATGATCCTACGAAGCTTGCAAGGCTAAGTGCAAGTTGTTGAAATAGGATTTATGCTGAAGTGTAAGGAAGAAGGATCTAGCGAGATGTGCAGATCTTTTGTCCTTTGCAAAGAAGGGTTTTTGTGCTCTGTGTTGTAACCGATGATTGAAGATACTAATAAATAAGAAGAGTTGGTGGATGTAGCCCCAGGGTGGGGTTGAACCACGTAAATCTGTGTGTAACACTCTGTGCTTTGAGTCATTGTGTTTATCTCTGCTTATGATATGTGCTCTTGATATATTCACTTATGCTTTGTGCTTCTTAGATATATATGATTGTTAGATCTGATGTATATGTGAGTTGTTAGTGTTGATCTGTAGGACCTAGTGTATTACTATTTCTAAGTGCTAAGATACTGTAGATCTAAGTGAATATTGCGATGCTCTGTGTTATCTGAGAAGTAGAATAAAGGTTGGATATTAATGGTTGATTGATGCTAAGTGCGCTGTAAGTAGTATAACCACAGATCTGTGTCCTAGCTAAGGTTGCAGACACCTGACTTTTGAAACCACCCCAACCTCTACCTCGGGTGAGACTTCATCTGCTTCGTAGATGTTTCCGAAAGGGCTGGTAGTTAGGGTTTGTTGGTGGACTCTTGAGCGTTGAACCCTGGGTCTGCCCCTCTATGCCCCTCTATGCCAATAGTGGAAATCCCTCGAGGAAGAACGTGAAACCCTGCAAGCCATTGGATCAAGTGGAGCTACGAGGAGGTTAACGGTGAGGCCTTTCAACGCCAAAACCTCAGGAGGAATAATAGTTTTTGAACCCCAATAAATATGGTCCATTGGTCCCTTTTCGTGATTTTGACAACCGGGAATACAAAGAGAAATATTCGGGACCGTTGACCCATGAAATCCTAAAAATATTAGGGTCATCGGATCTTCAGAGGCTTAGAGTCATCGACCTGCAATGTGGGAGTGTTTTGGCTTTCGTGACTTGGAGGAGTGAATGGATTTCATGAAGTGCGAAGTCGCGAAACCCGAAATGCCGAATTGATCCTAGTTATCGATTGAAGGGATATCTAGACCGTAGATCCCATATCATCGTGATTTCGGATTTTGTGACTTGGAGGAGCTAGAAGCACTTCGTGGCAGAGCCGGTGGTCACAGGCATGTGGTCACATGAATAGAAGAAGGGCGGGGGAGCTAAACCCATTAGCCCCATCGGGTTTCAGAACTCATAAGGGTCTGTGTTGGGAAGTCATCACATTGGAAATCCCGAAACCATGAAATACGACGTGCCTTTGGGCTAAGCCCATGGTTGCGCCTATGGTCATGAGAAGCTAGAGTTTGTGCCTAGCATTGGTTTGCAAGGAAAAACACAGATAAGGGCCTATGGACTTGGTGTTGGAGGTTCCATCTCGGAACTAGAAGAGCCGTTTCGGCTCCGAAATTCAGAGATCCTGATTGGGAGGTCGTGCAACCCTAAGGCAAAATAGGGGGTCTGCACCACAAAGAATACAAAAAAAGGTCAAGGATTAACTACAAAATCTTCATTACTCTATTGATACATCAAAATAAAAAATTACAATACGAAAAAGGTATGTTACAATTCTCTTATTTTGATTTTATTATATATCATTACATTTACATGTCATATTTTAGAGTCATCAACCCATTAATTTGAGTTCAAATTCCTAACCCACTAATATCTTTTATCAATGTGGTCGTTGCTAATCAAGATGGGGGGAGCTTCAGTGTTATGGTCAAATTCACGAATCTAGTAAAGACATGATTAAGGTAAGTAAGTAATGTTTGCCCATGTTTTTCGTTAAACCAAAAGGTTGAGCTTTTATTTTCTGATACAACTACCAAAATTAACAAATCCACATGAGGATGTTAAACCATGTCATGATTCCTAAAGGAGGTGATGATTTCCAAGTATAAAATATCCTCCTTATCACCAACCAAGGTACTTGAAACCAAACAAGCGGACTCGAACCCATTACCATTGGCTATGATACCCTTTTTTGGCCCACATTTGTTGATAAACCAAAGGGTCGACCTATAAGTTTCCGATAAAACCACCAGATTTAATGAATCCATGGGAGGATATTAATAAATGTCAGGAGTCACAAAGGAGGTGTTTACCACCAAGTCAACAAGTAATTCAAATCAAGGAAAATTGGTTGAAGAATTTTTCAAGGAACAAAGGAAACGAGGTAGGGGAAAATTATGATGGTCCAATTGTTCTCATTGTTCCAAGTTTTCTGCAATGACAATGATTTGATGTTTTGATTAGTATTCACTTATTATTTTAATAAAACATTGATTTTTTTACAAGGTACATAGGAAATCCTAATATATATACCCCAAGATTTTTATCAAAGGATATTGGTTTTAAGTGGGCCAAAATAAATTTAAATATAGGTCCCTATAGGAACAATCTAGAAAACACATAAAACAATTGAGTGGTCTAAGTATTTCGATTAGATCTTACTCAATACTTGGAATAAGACTTTGAACATTTTATAGGGTGTATAGTACATATTCCTATATCTTCCATAAATTTTTTATCCAAGGCTAGTGGTATCAAGTAAGAAAACAAATTTAGTTACAGGTCTGTACAGGAACAATAAAAAAATTGAGAAGAAAACTGAGTAGTCTAAGTATTTTGATTGGTGCTCACTCAATACTTGGAATCATACTCTAAATTTTTTATAGGTGTCTAGTAAATATTCCTATATCTCCCATAAATTTGTTATCAAAGGAAAATGGTTTTAATTAGGCAAAAAAACTTAATTACAGGTCCATATAGGAACAATCTAGAAAACTCAGAATAAAATTAAGTGCTTCTAGTGTTTTGATTGGTTCTCACTCAATACTTGGAATCATATTGTGAAATTTTTATAGATTGTACAAGACATATTATTGTATCTCCCATAAATATTTCATCAAATTTTATTGTTTGTAAGTGCACAAAATAAATTTAATTACACCCCCCTACAAGAACAGTCTAGAAAAATCAAAAGAAAACTGAGTGGTTCAACGTTTTGGTTGGTTCTCACTCATGACATAGAATCAAATTATGAAAGTTTTATAGAGTATAGAGGATATATTTATATATTTTTCATGTAGACATAATCAAGGGATAATTCAGATATTATTTTCAGATAATTCAATTACAAACCACTAAAGAAGTTAAGGGAACTAAATTGGAAATGCTCTAATGAATTTTCCAAGAGTTCTAGTATATCCAAACACTCAATGACAACCAAGAAATAATAACACAAGAGGATTGCGCATAAAAGATATCAACTTTGAGGTTATTTTTTTGTTGCACAGGAATGTTCAGAACCTTTAGTTGGGGGGTAATCTTGGGCCTGCAAATTGTCTATTTTATGGCCCAACCTACATCTACATTCAATACATTATTTCCCCTAATTCATAACCTTCATGAGAAAAATTATTCCTTTTGATGACCAATATGACTTGCTTATTTAATTATATATGATTAACTTAATTCAAGTTGAAATGTGACATATACTTGATATTAGAGTAATTTGTGGTTTTTATTATTGCATATGTTATATATGAAGATTAATGTGATGTCCAAAGGTTAAGTGCAGGAAATAAAATCACCCAAAAAAGATCGATCTCCCTCATTCATGGATCTAGATAAATCTGATGACTGCTAATATTTTTAATGGATGTTGTACCCCCCATTAAACAGGATGCATGATTTTAGGAGGTAAACAGGCTAAATGTTTTAGGATATTATGGGATAACATTCACCAATCAAGGGATTGATTATATGGATTAGATAGGATTCGTTTTCAAGTATAAGTAGAAGCATAGTTGATATATTTAGCAAGTCTATTATTGAATATTCTAATTCTAATTCGGAAGCAATGCATATTTATGCTTCAAGTCTCTTGCTATAAATAGTGTTTTTGTCTAGAGGGATTCACCCTATTTCTAGCTTCAAGGTTTGGTGAAACTTTTAATCTACAATGGACATTGAATCCCCTCTACATATAGATTATATGGATTTTATTTTATTTTATGTCGAGAGTAGTAATTTTATTTCTTCATTTCCATTTCTTAAATTATCATACTTTCATTTCTATAATTCATCTTCTTACATGCATTTCCTTTATTATTTTTTCTTTATGGTTTGTCATCTCTTGTTGTTAGAATAGTTTAGTTTCTACACATTTACTTTCATTTCATTTCTTCACATTTACTTTATGGTCATTTTCTTTACTTCTCTCCCTTGCTCGATATCTCAACTCATCCTATGACTCCAAGGTGCCTCTTCCTTGGTACCATTGGTTGATTATGTATTTGCTGACCGTTTCCACTATTTCCTCCTTCCTCTCTTCTCAAATAGATTTTTTTTTAACCTTTAATGCTTTGCTTGCAGGCTTCCTATAGAACTGTTACAGTTCCTATAGAACCATTACAATTCTTGTAGGAAAATTTAGCTTGAAAGTTCTTTCATTCATTTAACTTTTTTCATTATGGTTCTTAATGCTAATTTGATGGTATCAGTTTGTCGTACTTCATAAGGGTTTGGGAGCTTAAATAGGAACAAATATTTCCAAATTTCCTTTCAACAAAGTGTGATTTTCCTTTATGCAATTCAGATTAGTTTTCCTTTCAACAAAGAGTGATTTTACTTTATGAAATTTTGATTACTTTTCTTTTAAGAAAAGTGTGATTTGACTTTAGGAATGTGTGATTGGAATAGTTTATCTTTATCAAGATGTAATTTTAATTAATCCTCATTAATTTCATTTAGTTCAATTGTTCCTTTCTTAAGTTATATATTCCCCTTATGAAGTGCTCAGAGTGATACCTAGGATATCATAAGTCCCAACCGAGGATATGGAAGTGGTAGTGTCATTGTTCCTATTATAAGATCACAGGGTCTGGAGAGATAAGAAATAGAAGAGGCTTAAATTGGGCATCCCTTCTTGTTATTATAATAGTCTTTTAATTAGTTTACAACTTTGATTGCATTTGAATTTCAAGTTTCATTGTTCATTTCATTTCTTATTTTTTACCTTCTTAGATTTAGCATGTTTTAATTCTAAAGAGGAAATTGTCTTATTGTGTTTTGAACATATACTTCCGGTACCTAATAAGTTTGTATGAATCTCGGGTTAAAATTTAAAGTGAGGAGTTCAACATTCTTGTTTCAATTACGTGGTCCATCAATCATCAAAATTTGAATTATGATTCTTAATAGAATATTTATCGCCCTCGTCATCTTGATCATATTTTTCATTCTTATTAGAATATTATTCAGAGTTATTGTCATCAATATTTAAAAATAAATATAGGGCTTCAAAATGATTAGTTAAAAAATGTAACAAGATAAAAAAAAATCTTAATCAAATAAGATATTTTAAAAAATAGGTAGAAAATACCATTTTCTTGATAGACTTGTAATATTTGGAAAAATATTTTCATTGGGAGTTCCTTATGAACTATATTCACAATTGAAATTAGTCATCTATATCTTGAGTTTTTCATAGAATGAACATATCTACATCTAACATATAATGAATGAATGGTACCTTCAGGTGAGGTAAATTTATCAACTAGGGATCCTAGAAATTTTGGATCCTTTCTTTTGAGAAAAACATGTTTTCTAAAAGCCAAACTCAAATATTTAATCATCGGTATATCAATAAGTGGAAAATTTTGATCTTCCCAATCCATATTGATACAAAAAGTAGGGAAAATATCCCCTTCCATTGGAATTCCCAATACTATATAGCAAAGAACCATGTGTAGGAATCTTTTGAGTAAGACCTATAAACAACAAAGAACGAGAACTCTATTGCACTGATTTTAACTCTCTTGGAGAATTTATAGAATGCTTTCTTGACCATATATGATCCGTTGATATAAAATAGAAAAATTCAATTGCAAGTTTTTGCATTGGAAATGAGAAAAAATAACGATCAAGGACATCAACTTTCCTCCGAACATAAACATAGTTAGTGATATTAACAATACAAATCTCACATAAAAGGGATTGCAAACAATTAATTGTGATCAATGTTTTTCACAATAAAGAGGGATAACAAGAGTGACAAATAAATAATGAGCCATTTTTCATAGAGTCCACTATAACATTAAGTGATTTCACTTGGTGTATATGCCCAATTGTTTGTATAAGTTTTAGGAAATTTAGTGTTATATTCCTCTTCCTCTCTGGATGTTGTGATTAAATATTATCCACACAAAATAGTGCATAGTTGATATGTAACATCCCCAATCTTCCAAGTTGAGCGACACCACACACGTTTTTTTCCCTTTGATACCATTTATTAGTGAAACGACGTACATATTAACACAATTAATATATATATATATATATATATATATATATATATATATATATATACATGCATAAATTTATAACAGTTATACCATAACATATTTAACATAGTTAATCACACAATAAACATCATAAACACATAAAAGACACTTGTCTTTTAATAAAATCAATGATTGATTGTAGATCTCATACTTTCCTCCTAGTCACATGCTCTTTCATTCATAAAATCTCAATAGAAGGTCACCCCTGAGCTGGGGATACGACTCCACCAGAGAAAAGGATTCCTAAGACAATATGAGGTCTAACAAAAAATACAATAAAGAACAGTCATAGGTGATAAATCCAACAATAGTTCCCATCTCATAGCCTCTCATCCCCCATGACATGTCCCACCCTAGGAAGTGTACCCCTTCTTTTCTCAACAGTCCTTCGGCTATCCCACTTTCATTCTAGGGATTCAACAATAGGACGAACATTGAGTATCAAATATTTGTAGCATCTAGAAAAGAAGGATTCTCTAATATCGCATCACCCACTAGCCTAGAACCCAAGGAAAACTATTCCCAATAATTCTCTCACCCAATGAGAATGCTCCACATTCTCGACAACCCGCTTCTTCAACCCAACCACCAAGGATTTACTGGGTAATGGTCAGCTTCACATCTCCCTCAGGAAAGGTATGAATGATGGAATGATTTATTGAATTACATAATGAATATGTAATCACACTAATTCCCAATATTATATTTCATGTTCGTAGCTTGACACTTGTCACGCTAGGAACTTCCTTCGAATCCACTTGGTGATTTATTCCTAACCTTTAGGAACTTAGGATAAAATTTTATCACATGAATTTGGACCTTAGGAATAATATTATTCTATTCCTTGGTTTAAGACCCGTTGACTTAGCCCCTCTTCCTTAATCCCTTAACACCCTCTCCCTCTCGTGGAGTCCTAGCCCCACATAATCTTTCATCTGAATTGGTCTACGATTGTGATGTATTTTTATTAACATAATCTATTGTGATTACAATTTACATTTTTTAGGATTTTTTTCCTTTCAAATCATAGGCTTCCTCTCCTAATTACACATGAAATCTGGCCTCAAAACATATATACAAAGGCACTCTAGACCAAAAAATCCCAGCTCACCAGCCTATAAAGCATGTGTATATTTACAATTGAGGTTTAGAATAAGGGTATTGTATTCCCCTCCCCCTTATTTTTGCACTGTCCTTAGTTCATTTTAAACACATGTACAAGAAAATTTCTTGAAAAGTCTCCAAAAACATGTGGGTACTTCTTCCTCATGGCTTCTTTATGCTCCCACATTCCATTTCTGGGACCGTAATAGGTCCACTAGACATTGACCAACCATATGGATCAATTATAGAGAAACATGAATTTCTTGTCCAATATTCACACCAACGGAGCTCAGAAGTAGCCTTCATCCTTCACCTGAATCACATTCCAATAAATTACATGATTAGCACCAGGAACATACATTTTAATCAAAGACACATGAAACACATTATATATGCACATGAATGTAGGTAATGAAAGCATGTATGTACCGAGACCAATCCTTTCAAGGATATCAAATGGTCCAAAATATCTTTCTATCATCTTTCGACAGCTTCCCAATTTCAACAAACTCTTCTTAGCTTTCACTTTCAATAATACATGCTCCCCCACTTTAAATTCTTTGTGCATTGTACCTTTGTCTACATAAATTTTATGTCTATCATGAGAAACCTTTAAATTATGCTTTTTTTTATCATCTTCTCTTCCATTTCTCTGAGCAATTCTGGCCCAACCACTTCTTTGTCTACTGGGTTGTCTCAACTCACTAGCATGTTTCACTTTCTTCCATATAATGTTTCAAATGGGCTCATCTTTAAAGATGCATGATACCCATTATTATAATCAAATTCAACTAAATGTAGATAATATTCCCATTTTGATGGTTTATCCATCACATACATTCTCATCATATCCTCAAGCACCTAATTTACCCTCTCTCTTTTCCCATCTGATTGTGGGTGATATATTGTGCTAAAATTAAATTTTGTCCCAAAACCCTTTAATGTGAACTTGGGATGTTTGTTAGAAACAATTTCCTTAGGAACACCATGCAATATGGTAATTTATCTCATGAATATCTCTACAATGTTATTTGCCTTGTGAGTGAGCTTCACTGGATTAAAATGAGCAACTTTAGTTAGCTTATTCACCACCACCATGATGGAATCAAGCTGCTTCATTGTTTTGGGCGGCTTGGTGATAAAATCAATTGTCACAACTTCCCATTTCCACTGATTAATGGGAAATGGTTGTATCAATCCAAATGGATGTCTATGATCAACCTTTACATTCTAACATTCTAGACACCTGGATATATAATTAGCCATTTGTTTTTGCATACCTGGCCAAAAATATTGACTCTTGACAACTGTAATTATTTTCTGGTAACCTGGGTGCCCAACATAAAGCACATTATGAATTTATTTGAACACCATGTTCTTTAGCTATTGAGATTTAGGTACATATACTATGCCCCTATACATGAGGATTCCATTCTCTCTTATCTCATAATATTTAATTCTCTGCTGAATATTATCTTGTAATATATATATTTTTTTTTTCATATAATGCTGATTTGATTTTGCAACTTCCACATTTTTTTCTTTTAAATTATATTTATACATGGTAATGGTTGTAACATACATCTCACATACCCTCCTATTAAGTGAATAAGCCACCTTTTTCTCTTTTCCTTTGATATTCTTTATATAAAAGTCATACTCACTAATAAATTCCATCTATATGATTTTTCTAACATTCAAAGTTGGTTGTTCAAACAAATAACTGAAACCATTATGGTCCATCCTCATCTCAAATGTTTTTCCCATAAGATAATGCCTCCACATATTTAAGTAATAAACTATGAATACCAACTATAAATCATGTGTGGTATAGTTTCTCTCATGTTATTTCAACTTCCTTGACTCGTAGCATATCACATGCCATTTTTGTTAAGGACTTCTCCTAGCCCTTCTTTGCAAGAATTAGTGCACACAACAAAATATTCATTTGGTTCATAGATATTCGAGACTAGTGCACTTGTCAAAAAATTCTTCAAGTGTTGAAATATTTCTTCACATTCAGAAGTACAATCGAACTTCACACCCTTCTTTTCCAAAGAAGTGATTGGATGTGCAATTCTTGAGAAGGCTTTAATAAATATTATGTGATAACATGCAAGTCCAATGAAATAACTCACCTATGAGATATTCTTTGGTGCCATCCATTCTCTAATGGATTCTATCTTTTCAAGGTCCATTGTTATCCCTTCTTCTGAAATAATATGGCCCAAATAATGAATCTACCTTTAATAAAATAAGCACTTTCTCAACTTTACATACAACTAATGCTCCCTTAATAATTGTAGAACCACACTCAAGTGTTTATCATGCTCTTCTTCAGACTTAAAGTAGATAAGTATGTCATCCAAGAATACCCTGACAAAATTTTCTAAGTAATTTCATAAATTTCCATTCATGAAACACATGAATACAGATGGTGCATTTGACAACCCAAATGGAACCACTTTAAACTCATAATGGACCTACCTTGTTATAAATGTTTTCTTTCAGATACGATCTTATTTAATCCTCACTAGTGATAGCATGACCTAAGATCAATCGTGGATAATATCTTTGCTTCTTTTAGTTGATAAAAAAGATCATTTATCCTTAGAAAATGATACTCGTTCTTCATAGTCACCTGATCCAGTTGCCTAAAATCAATGCATAACCTCAAGGTTACATCCTTATTCTTGAAAAATAACATTCTGGCACCCTAAGGTGAAACAGTTGAGTGCCTATACCCCTTATTCAAAATCGTTTCCAGATGCATTTGCAATTACTTCAATCAACTCCCTTACAAAAATGCATTAGCAACATACCTACTGCTCCCTCTATATCTATCTTAATTTTACAAATTTATACATAACAATAGGGCTAAGCCCATTATGAAAGTGGACAAAGTGTCCCCAAACCCCCAATTCTTTATAACCATTTTCTACCTCTTGTGTTTTTCTATGTTTCACATCCTTTTCTCGCACTCTTTGACTTCTTGAAGTCAACATCCATTGCACAATCTAGTCCATCTTATGATTTCCATTTACCCTTCGACTTCCTTTCAACATAGATCTTGAAACTTATCCAAAAATTCCTCTCCAAAAGGCCCCCAACACTCACATGTGGTGCATCCCGAGCCACTTAGGTCTATTTCTAGTGCAACATGAATTCTTAGAAGGTCTCTTTCACTATTACAGGTGTTGTACTACTAAATTTTTCCTGCATTCTACATTCTTCTTGCTAAATTAAGATGTTCTTCCTGGACAATGATGGAGTTGAGTAAGCATGGAGCTCTTTCAAAATTTTTGTTGGATTTACTTCACACACCTAGGATTTATTTTTCCTGAGGTTTTTCCTTGTTTATTAGTCATTATCCAATCTCCTATATTTTAGGAAGAATATTCCTCTAGGGAGAATATTCTCTTCAGTTTTCACTTTAGTTTGACTAGTTGAGTGGAGTCTAGATGCTATAGTGGTTTTGTCACCATGCAACATTGCTATCATCACAAGCTAATGTGCATTAACCTTCGTATCATCACCAAACTGGAGCATTACCCATGATTCCTTGATCTCCTACTCACTTCACTTTGTTTCATATAGTTAACTAAAGACTAGTAGACTAGTTAACTCAACTAGGTGGCATTTCACTCCCGTAACTGCCTGAGATACTAGACTAGGTGGCATTTCATTCCTGTAGTTGTTGGTGTGTGTCCAGATCACTCTATACCACCACTATGATGCATTGTATTCACCTCCAATGGGCATTGGTTGAGTTATACAAAGTATATCATGTCTAAATTATTCATTTTTCATTATGGTTAATGAGAATTCTTCCATTCTTTCTCTTTTGCTTCTTCTTTCTCAATTTCTCTCTTCAAATGTGTGTGGTATTTTCTATATAGATCTATTTTGTGCAGGTTCAACAAATTTACATGGTTTCAAGGCCGACGGACTGCTAAGCACAAGCTACACCAAAGTGTTTCTGACATTTCCTTAGTAGTTTGCAAGCCATGAGCTTGCTAGCGAACTTTGTCACATTATCATTGATATCCTTGAGCATGATGCCTCTATTTCCCTTACTGTTGCGAAACTATGCTTTGATCAGTTCTGCTATTTCATTCTCACGATCCTTTTTGTCCAGGTATTCCTCTAGCTGGCATCGACTGTCAATAGTCTGATGATATTGGAAATCAGTGCCACATCTATATGTACTGGCCTATCCATCCACAAGATGAATCTATGTACACGGGTGACTAGTTGTTTGACACAGAGCCCGATGTTCTTACCATGCCCAAAATGTAGTATATCCAATAGGTTCTTAATTCCCAAGTTATACAACCTGGTGATCCATTGCACGAGCTCCATTATTGGTTTACCTAGGGGTTCAATTTCCATTGTGTTTATTAAATAATTCTCCTCGACCAATTTTGGGAATTTGGCTGCATCTCGCACATCATGGTCTGCATACCTAAGTTTTGGTACCATTCCCAACATATCATCCACAATAATCACTCCATTTGGGAGATAATGGAGTGTAATATCCATGGCATCATGTGCCTTTATTTTTTGTCACATAGTATATGGGCCTGCTTCTGCGGGGTTTGTGTCCTCTTCTTCCCTTCTGGACTCCAACTGGTCGATCATATCCTCAACCAACACTTCCTCACCTTTGTGGGTCTATCTTGGTCCCATTGTTTCATCAGGCTTCGTGGGCATCTCAGGGTTAGGGTTTGAAATATCGTTCTGAGACCCGAAGCTCTGCCCCATTTCCCCTTGTTGTGTTGTTGATGTTTCCTCTTCAACCTATGTCAAGATGATTGACTTTGTGCCTCAGGTGGCGACATCTTCGAGCTTGACCATGTTTTCGGGCTGTCTCATTTTTTCCTTCTGCCTCTAACCCTGTCGATTAACCCATACATACTGGCATAGTATGCTGAACTTTGGTGGGGTCATCTTCTCTCGAATTGACACACTTTCTTTTTCTGCATAAAATTCTAGCTAGGGCATGCACTCTGTTTCTTGCTCTATGCTAAAAAATCACTAAGTGTGGAATAAATGTGTGCTTTCCACCTTTTATAGACCTGATGGTGTTAGTTTCTCATGTTTTTCATGCATTTGTGCAGAATGTATTTTTTCTTGCGCGTTGTCTTCCGATATTGTCGCAGTAATTGTTGCGTGCGACTTGTTCCACTCCTTTTTGTGGTGTAGTCAACTTCTGTGTCTTTTTGTGTTTTTCATCCTTTTTCTATTTTTGTATTCCTCTTTTCTCCTTTTTCTCCTTTTTATTTCTTTTTATCATTTTTGTGTCCTAATCTCTACTATAGTACACTATATACATGCCTTTTCCACTATGTAACTTTTAAAGGTTAGTAGGTTGACTATCCCTGTATAGTTTCAGTTTACTAATGTTGATCATTCCTTTCAGTTTTTTTCCTCCCATGTCTTGTAGCTATACAAATCCCCCATCTATGATAGTTTTTACTTCATATGGTCCTATCCAATGCATTCTAAACTTACCAGGATGTTGAAAAAGTTTATTGTCATAGAGAAAAACTAGGTCACCCTCCTCTTAATATGTTTGTCATGCTAGGCTTTGTCTCTTGATTTATATACTTCCTGGCGAAATCCTTCCATAATCTTGTCCTCTTCCAATTCCATTAGTTTATTTAAATTTTCCTGTATTGTGCCTCTTTCTTTCATGTTTGTAATGTCTATTACGCCCAGGCTAGGTACCATAAATTCTAATGGTACTACTGCTTCCTACCCATACACCAATCTGAATGGTGTTTGTCCTGTCAACTTATTACATGTGGTCCTATATTCCCATAGTATTTATGGTATCTTCAATCTCCATTCATCTCTATTGACATTGTAGATTTTAGTTAGAGCATTTTCCAAGATCTTATTGAAATATTCTACTGTTCCATTTTTCTGAGGGTGGTATGGTGTACTCTTCTGGTGATAGACCTCAAAATCCTCAGTCATATCCCTAATGGTATTATTAATAAAATTATTTACATGGTCACTCATCAAAATCCTTGGACATCCAAATCTGGTGATCACTTGATCAAACAAGAAATGTGTTGTGGTCTTTGTGCTACAGTATTTGACTAGTTCTTATTATGACCATCTTGTTAAGTATTCATTCACAGTAATGATATATCTAGGTCCTGATATTCTTGCTGGTGGATTAATAGGTTCCAAAAATTCTATTTCCCATTTGTAAAATGCCTATAGATTCACTTGTGATCTTAGAGGCATCTCATCCCTTCTGTTGGGTTTTCCAAACCTCTGATAGACATCACATTTCTGGAAATATTCCTTGGAATCTTTATGGATTGTTGGCCACCATAATCCTGCATGAAATACCTTATGTGTGGTATCTTTTCCTGCATAGTGTCCTCTATCTATTCCCTCACGATCTTTTGCCAAAAGTCTAGGTCTTTCATGTTCTAATACACACCTTCTTAGAATGCTACCTACGCCCATCTTGTATAAATGTCTTGCAATAAGTTGATAGTCTGCAGCTCTAACTACCATATTTTTCTTTTGAACAGTGCTAAAATCTTGTGGCGTGACCCCTGCACTTAAGTATTCAGTAATATCAACAAAGTATTCATAAGCTACATGAGATGAAAATAGTTGTGCATTAGGTAAGTTGTCTTCCAAGTTAGTAGGTTCCTCTTTGTTAGTGTCCCTTGACAGGTGATCAGGTCTTAGATTGAGCTTCCTTGGTTTGACTATCACTTTGAAATAAAATTCTTGGAAGATCAATAGCCATCTACAGATCCTCCTCCCAACACTGTCTTGTTGACTAGATATTTGAGGGAAGAATGGTTTGTGAACATTTTAAAGCATTTACCCAATAGACATTGCATGAAATTTTGAAGTGCATATACCATGGCTAATCCTTCTCTTTATGTGGTGTTTTAATTCTACTTTGGTTCTAAAAATTTTCTTCTTGCAAAGGATATAGGATGGTCTAAGTCCCCTACTCCTGGTTGCGCTAGAATTTCTCCAAGTGCTATGGTTGATGTGTCTACATGCACATGAAATTTATTTTCCCAGTCTGGGAATACTAAGATAGGTGTT
>ML786518.1:0-13618 GCA_009831015.1 Picea engelmannii | reverse complement strand
ATACAAATTAAATCCCATATCTAGTCTACTTTGACAAAAGAAAGTGGTTCTTTTTATTTTTGTGAGAAAAGTAGTTTAGTGAATGGATTTTATAGTTATTTCCTTCTACTTATAGGTTTTGTTTGGTATGAAATCTTATATGGTTAGAAGCATATTGGTTTATGTCTATAAAAGTTAAAAAAAGAAACAAAAAAAACGTATGTCTACTTTGAAAAAAATAGCATACTTCATTTTATTTGTGTGATATAAGTATTTTAGTAGATCACCATATAGTTATTGCCTTATACTTAATTGAAAGTGAAGATGTAAAGCTCTTGTAGAAAACCCATGTTATTGTAGCATGGTTGGATATTCTCATAAATAAACATGTTAGAATACAACTATACATAAACAAAATATATAGCTTCATTATAGTAGGTGTACAATTAGATTATGAAATGTTATAGATAATTTCAAGAGATATTCGTCATAGATAAACTTTTAGTATCAAAAGAGGGATACGTATATAAATAATGCCATTGTTTTCTATTGATAGTTATTAATATGGTAATGATAATATGCAATTGCCACCTAAAATTATGAAAGCCTTGTGTAGAAAATACTGTACAAAATATGTTGTTCCAAATCTATGTTCCACTCAATGATATCATTATTCTTTTGCACACATACATTCATGGTTACTTATAGCTAACATAACTTGTCAATTGTGATTTTTATTCTAGATTGGTGGTTTCCTTAGATCCTTATTGTAATTACATGATAAACTCTTGAACAAAGAAATGATAAACAAGAAACCAAAAACCTCATGGTTAAGTCCAAGCTACCACCAAGTTAATGCCCTAAAGTGTAGTCAATGCAATGAGAAACATCAAAATCTCCATGTTAATGCTACTTGCTACCAATTTTATGGAATCAACTTAATCAACGTATTGAATGCATATGGAAATATGGTTTCTTTGGAGGATTATCATATTTCTTTGTTGAGAGAAGTAGTTTAGTGAACATTCATTACATTTATTTCTCTTTGGTACTTAAGCATGAATATTTTAGGATCTTATAGAAAATGCATGTTAATGTAGCATTCATGAGTTGTCTTGTAAAACATTATGTTAGTACTAAATACATGTATGCACATAGATATACATAAAGAGAATATATACCTTCAATATTGAGAGAAAACAATTAGCTTACCAAATGTTGTTCCTAGTGTCAATATAATTTTCCCATAGATTTTGAATACCAAAAAATGAGAAAATATAATTTTCCCATAGATTTTGAATACCAAAAAATGAGAAAATCTATAAAGGATGAAATCGTTTTCTATTAATGTTTAGGAACATAATAAAGGATGAAATTGCTTTCTATTAATGTTTAGGAACATACTAAAAATAGTGTTCAATTCCCTCCTAAAATTATGAAAACCTTATGTAGTAAATCATGTACGCAATCTATTGTGTTAGAACTATGTTCCTTGAAACATCATTATTTTTATGAACTCATACATTCATGCTTACCTATAGCTATAATATCCCCTCAGTTTTCATTTGTATTCTCCAAGGCTTGTTTTATTTTATTAGTCCATGCCCTTTGGGTAGCAGGGACTTATAGTAATCAATTTTTCATGGTTGTATTATTATGGCACGGAAACCAAACAACTTAAGGAAAGTTTTAATAGTTTCATGCACATTTCCAAGTCGCTTTTGGTTTTTAGGCTAAAGTTTTAATTTGGAGGCCTTATTTGTCCTCTTCCCGAGGCACACTCTTACCATATATTAGCTTAAAATCACTTTCAAGTGCATATTTGATCCCATAATGGATTAACATGGATTAATGCTAACTTTCAAGTTAGGATTAATTCCCACAAGATTGCTCTAAAATAAAATTTTATTTATTTTGCCCAGAAATAAATTTTTAATTTTTTTTTTAATAATATTTTTCATCGCAATTTCGACGCACAACAGAAATCCTGTGGTGAATTTTCTATATAAAACAAGAAAAGTTGTCGTCGCAATTTCGACGACAATAAAAATTCCTGCGACAAATTTGCTATATAAATCAAGAAAAGTTGTCGTCTCAATTTCGACGACAATAATAATCCTGCGAAGAATTTGATATATAAACCAAGAAAAGTTGTCATCGCAATTGAGACGGTGATAAAAAATCCTGCGACAAATTTGCTATATAAACCAAGAAAAGTTGTCATTGCAATTTCAACAGTAATAAATATCCTATGACAAATTTTCTATATAAACCAAGAAAAGTGGTTGTCGCAATTTCGACGACAATAAAAAATCCTGCGACGAATTTGTTATATAGACCACGAAAATTGTCACCTCAATTGCAATGAACGTCTGGTTTCACTTAGTTTGCCTATATTGTCGTATTGGCGACGATATTTCTTTTTTGTCGCAATTGTGAGAATTTCCATGCGGTCGTTGCGCTTGCGACATTCATTGAAGTTCATCGAAATTGCCACATTCCATGATACGACATTTGAGAGACTCAAGATTCGTCGCAATATCCACGACCTAACATCACAAGAGCGTCGAAATAGTCGTTGTGAAATGACCCAAATTTGCTAGTGATTGGAGACTATTGGGATGACCAAACTGTAGAAAGAATAACAGAGTTACTGCACGAATACAGTTACCTATTTCCAACAACCTTTACAGAGATGAAAGGAATAACAGGGGAGCTAGGTGAGATGAAGATACCCCTAAAACTTGAGGCAAGACTTGTCAAGAAGAGACCTTACATACTGAATACAATATATCAGAAGAAAGTAAAAGCAGAAATCGACATAAGGTTGTAAGTTGGTATCATAGAACTAGTAGAGGAATCTGAATGGATGAGTCCTATGGTAGTACAAGAAAAGAAACAAGGGGGTATAATGATTTTTATAGATCTAAGAAAAATTAATGATGCTTTCTTACATGACCCTTTCCCTACCCCTTTTACAGATGAGGTATTAGATAACATGGGAGGCCAAGAAGCATATTCATTTACAAATGGATTCCCAGGTTACCACTAGATCAAAATAGCTCCAAAGGATAGGTATAAGACTGCTTTTGCTACAGAATGGGGATCCTACCAATATAAAATCATGCCATTTGGGCTGAAGAATGCACCAGCCCTATTTTCAAGAGTAGTCATAGTTTCTTTTAAGGAATTCATACATCAGTTTATAGAAGTATATCTGGATGAATGGAATGTATATAGTCTGTTAAAATATCATGTAGAAGTGTTAAGACTCATGTTGGAAAGATGCAGGCAATGTCAAATCTCATTGAACATTAAGAAATGAATTTTTGGGACACCTTTTGGGATATTGTTGGGACATATTATGTGTAAACAAGGTTTACTAGTGGATCATGATAAGATTGCAGCCATTGTGAATTTACCACCACCAAAATTAGTGCACCAAATGAGAGAAACACTGGTACATACAGGATATTACAGGAAATTTATAAAGGGGTATGCACAGATTACTACACCAATGGAAAAAATGTTAAAGAAGGACACTAGATTTCAATGGAATGAGGATTGTCAAGAAGGATTGGAAACCTTAAAATAAAAAATGGTCAAAACACCTATCTTAGTATTCCCAGACTGGGAAAATAAATTTCATGTGCATGTAGACACATCAACCATAGCACTTGGAGAAATTCTAGCGCAACCAGGAGTAGGGGACTTAGACCATCCTATATCCTTTGCAAGAAGAAAATTTTTAGAACCAAAGTAGAATTAAAACACCACATAAAGAGAAGGATTAGCCATGGTATATGCACTTCAAAATTTCATGCAATGTCTATTGGGTAAATGCTTTAAAATGTTCACAAACCATTCTTCCCTCAAATATCTAGTCAACAAGACAGTGTTGGGAGGAGGATCTGTAGATGGCTATTGATCTTCCAAGAATTTTATTTCAAAGTGATAGTCAAACCAAGGAAGCTCAATCTAAGACCTGATCACCTGTCAAGGGACACTAACAAAGAGGAACCTACTAACTTGGAAGACAACTTACCTAATGCACAACTATTTTCATCTCATGTAGCTTATGAATACTTTGTTGATATTACTGAATACTTAAGTGCAGGGGTCACGCCACAAGATTTTAGCACTGTTCAAAAGAAAAATATGGTAGTTAGAGCTGCAGACTATCAACTTATTGCAAGACATTTATACAAGATGGGCGTAGGTAGCATTCTAAGAAGGTGTGTATTAGAACATGAAAGACCTAGACTTTTGGCAAAAGATCGTGAGGGAATAGATAGAGGACACTATGCAGGAAAAGATACCACACATAAGGTATTTCATGCAGGATTATGGTGGCCAACAATCCATAAAGATTCCAAGGAATATTTCCAGAAATGTGATGTCTATCAGAGGTTTGGAAAACCCAACAGAAGGGATGAGATGCCTCTAAGATCACAAGTGAATCTATAGGCATTTTACAAATGGGAAATAGAATTTTTGGAACCTATTAATCCACCAGCAAGAATATCAGGACCTAGATATATCATTACTGTGAATGAATACTTAACAAGATGGTCATAATAAGAACTAGTCAAATACTGTAGCACAAAGACCACAACACATTTCTTGTTTGATCAAGTGATCACCAGATTTGGATGTCCAAGGATTTTGATGAGTGACCATGTAAATAATTTTATTAATAATACCATTAGGGATATGACTGAGGATTTTGAGGTCTATCACCAGAAGAGTACACCATACCACCCTCAGAAAAATGGAACAGTAGAATATTTCAATAAGATCTTGGAAAATGCTCTAACTAAAATCTACAATGTCAATAGAGATGAATGGAGATTGAAGATACCATAAATACTATGGGAATATAGGACCACATGTAATAAGTTGACAGGACAAACACCATTCAGATTGGTGTATGGGTAGGAAGCAGTAGTACCATTAGAATTTATGGTACCTAGCCTGGGCGTAATAGACATTACAAACATGAAAGAAAGAGGCACAATACAGGAAAATTTAAATAAACTAATGGAATTGGAAGAGGACAAGATTATGGAAGGATTTCGCCAGGAAGTATATAAATCAAGAGACAAAGCCTAGCATGACAAACATATTAAGAGGAGGGTGACCTAGTTTTTCTCTATGACAATAAACTTTTTCAACATCCTGGTAAGTTTAGAATGCATTGGATAGGACCATATGAAGTAAAAACTATCATAGATGGGGGATTTGTATAGCTACAAGACATGGGAGGAAAAAAACTGAAAGGAATGATCAACATTAGTAAACTGAAACTATACAGGGATAGTCAACCTACTAACCTTTAAAAGTTACATAGTGGAAAAGGCATGTATATAGTGTACTATAGTAGAGATTAGGACACAAAAATGATAAAAAGAAATAAAAAGGAGAAAAAGGAGAAAAGAGGAATACAAAAATAGAAAAAGGATGAAAAACACAAAAAGACACAGAAGTTGACTACACCACAAAAAGGAGTGGAACAAGTCGCACGCAACAATTACTGCGACAATATCGGAAGACAACGCGCAAGAAAAAATACATTCTGCACAAATGCATGAAAAACATGAGAAACTAACACCATCAGGTCTATAAAAGGTGGAAAGCACACATTTATTCCACACTTAGTGATTTTTTAGCATAGAGCAAGAAACAGAGTGCATGCCCTAGCTAGAATTTTATGCAGAAAAAGAAAGTGTGTCAATTCGAGAGAAGATGACCCCACCAAAGTTCAGCATACTATGCCAGTATGTATGGGTTAATCGACAGGGTTAGAGGCAGAAGGAAAAAATGAGACAGCCCGAAAACATGGTCAAGCTCGAAGATGTCGCCACCTGAGGCACAAAGTCAATCATCTTGACATAGGTTGAAGAGGAAACATCAACAACACAACAAGGGGAAATGGGGCAGAGCTTCGGGTCTCAGAACGATATTTCAAACCCTAACCCTGAGATGCCCACGAAGCCTGATGAAACAATGGGACCAAGATAGACCCACAAAGGTGAGGAAGTGTTGGTTGAGGATATGATCGACCAGTTGGAGTCCAGAAGGGAAGAAGAGGACACAAACCCCGCAGAAGCAGGCCCATATACTATGTGACAAAAAATAAAGGCACATGATGCCATGGATATTACACTCCATTATCTCCCAAATGGAGTGATTATTGTGGATGATATGTTGGGAATGGTACCAAAACTTAGGTATGCAGACCATGATGTGCGAGATGCAGCCAAATTCCCAAAATTGGTCGAGGAGAATTATTTAATAAACACAATGGAAATTGAACCCCTAGGTAAACCAATAATGGAGCTCGTGCAATGGATCACCAGGTTGTATAACTTGGGAATTAAGAACCTATTGGATATACTACATTTTGGGCATGGTAAGAACATCGGGCTCTGTGTCAAACAACTAGTCACCCGTGTACATAGATTCATCTTGTGGATGGATAGGCCAGTACATATAGATGTGGCACTGATTTCCAATATCATCAGACTATTGACAGTCGATGCCAGCTAGAGGAATACCTGGACAAAAAGGATCGTGAGAATGAAATAGCAGAACTGATCAAAGCATAGTTTCGCAACAGTAAGGGAAATAGAGGCATCATGCTCAAGGATATCAATGATAATGTGACAAAGTTCGCTAGCAAGCTCATGGCTTGCAAACTACTAAGGAAATGTCAGAAACACTTTGGTGTAGCTTGTGCTTAGCAGTCCGTCGGCCTTGAAACCATGTAAATTTGTTGAACCTGCACAAAATAGATCTATATAGAAAATACCACACACATTTGAAGAGAGAAATTGAGAAAGAAGAAGCAAAAGAGAAAGAATGGAAGAATTCTCATTAACCATAATGAAAAATGAATAATTTAGACATGATATACTTTGTATAACTCAACCAATGCCCATTGGAGGTGAATACAATGCATCATAGTGGTGGTATAGAGTGATCTGGACACACACCAACAACTACAGGAATGAAATGCCACCTAGTCTAGTATCTCAGGCAGTTACGGGAGTGAAATGCCACCTAGTTGAGTTAACTAGTCTACTAGTCTTTAGTTAACTATATGAAACAAAGTGAAGTGAGTAGGAGATCAAGGAATCATGGGTAATGCTCCAGTTTGGTGATGATACGAAGGTTAATGCACATTAGCTTGTGATGATAGCAATGTTGCATGGTGACAAAACCACTATAGCATCTAGACTCCACTCAACTAGTCAAACTAAAGTGAAAACTGAAGAGAATATTCTCCCTAGAGGAATATTCTTCCTAAAATATAGGAGATTGGATAATGACTAATAAACAAGGAAAAACCTCAGGAAAAATAAATCCTAGGTGTGTGAAGTAAATCCAACAAAAATTTTGAAAGAGCTCCATGCTTACTCAACTCCATCATTGTCCAGGAAGAACATCTTAATTTAGCAAGAAGAATGTAGAATGCAGGAAAAATTTAGTAGTACAACACCTGTAATAGTGAAAGAGACCTTCTAAGAATTCATGTTGCACTAGAAATAGACCTAAGTGGCTCGGGATGCACCACATGTGAGTGTTGGGGGCCTTTTGGAGAGGAATTTTTGGATAAGTTTCAAGATCTATGTTGAAAGGAAGTCGAAGGGTAAATGGAAATCATAAGATGGACTAGATTGTGCAATGGATGTTGACTTCAAGAAGTCAAAGAGTGCGAGAAAAGGATGTGAAACATAGAAAAACACAAGAGGTAGAAAATGGTTATAAAGAATTGGGGGTTTGGGGACACTTTGTCCACTTTCATAATGGGCTTAGCCCTATTGTTATGTATAAATTTGTAAAATTAAGATAGATATAGAGGGAGCAGTAGGTATGTTGCTAATGCATTTTTGTAAGGGAGTTGATTGAAGTAATTGCAAATGCATCTGGAAACGATTTTGAATAAGGGGTATAGGCACTCAACTGTTTCACCTTAGGGTGCCAGAATGTTATTTTTCAAGAATAAGGATGTAACCTTGAGGTTATGCATTGATTTTAGGCAACTGGATCAGGTGACTATGAAGAACGAGTATCATTTTCTAAGGATAAATGATCTTTTTTATCAACTAAAAGAAGCAAAGATATTATCCACGATTGATCTTAGGTCATGCTATCACTAGTGAGGATTAAATAAGATCGTATCTGAAAGAAAACATTTATAACAAGGTAGGTCCATTATGAGTTTAAAGTGGTTCCATTTGGGTTGTCAAATGCACCATCTGTATTCATGTGTTTCATGAATGGAAATTTATGAAATTACTTAGAAAATTTTGTCAGGGTATTCTTGGATGACATACTTATCTACTTTAAGTCTGAAGAAGAGCATGATAAACACTTGAGTGTGGTTCTACAATTATTAAGGGAGCATTAGTTGTATGTAAAGTTGAGAAAGTGCTTATTTTATTAAAGGTAGATTCATTATTTGGGCCATATTATTTCAGAAGAAGGGATAACAATGGACCTTGAAAAGATAGAATCCATTAGAGAATGGATGGCACCAAAGAATATCTCATAGGTGAGTTATTTCATTGGACTTGCATGTTATCACATAATATTTATTAAAGCCTTCTCAAGAATTGCACATCCAATCACTTCTTTGGAAAAGAAGGGTGTGAAGTTCGATTGTACTTCTGAATGTGAAGAAATATTTCAACACTTGAAGAATTTTTTGACAAGTGCACTAGTCTCGAATATCTATGAACCAAATGAATATTTTGTTGTGTGCACTAATTCTTGCAAAGAAGGGCTAGGAGAAGTCCTTAACAAAAATGGCATGTGATATGCTACGAGTCAAGGAAGTTGAAATAACATGAGAGAAACTATACCACACATGATTTATAGTTGGTATTCATAGTTTATTACTTAAATATGTGGAGGCATTATCTTATGGGAAAAACATTTGAGATGAGGATGGACCATAATGGTTTCAGTTATTTGTTTGAACAACCAACTTTGAATGTTAGAAAAATCATATAGATGGAATTTATTAGTGAGTATGACTTTTATATAAAGAATATCAAAGGAAAAGAGAAAAAGGTGGCTTATTCACTTAATAGGAGGGTATGTGAGATGTATGTTACAACCATTACCATGTATAAATATAATTTAAAAGAAAAAAATGTGGAAGTTGCAAAATCAAATCAGCATTATATGAAAAAAAAAATATATATATTACAAGATAATATTCAGCAGAGAATTAAATATTATGAGATAAGAGAGAATGGAATCCTCATGTATAGGGGCATAGTATATGTACCTAAATCTCAATAGCTAAAGAACATGGTGTTCAAATAAATTCATAATGTGCTTTATGTTGGGCACCCAGGTTACCAGAAAATAATTACAGTTGTCAAGAGTCAATATTTTTGGCCAGGTATGCAAAAACAAATGGCTAATTATATATCCAGGTGTCTAGAATGTTAGAATGTAAAGGTTGATCATAGACATCCATTTGGATTGATACAACCATTTCCCATTAATCAGTGGAAATGGGAAGTTGTGACAATTGATTTTATCACCAAGCCGCCCAAAACAATGAAGCAGCTTGATTCCATCATGGTGGTGGTGAATAAGCTAACTAAAGTTGCTCATTTTAATCCAGTGAAGCTCACTCACAAGGCAAATAACATTGTAGAGATATTCATGAGATAAATTACCATATTGCATGGTGTTCCTAAGGAAATTGTTTCTAACAAACATCCCAAGTTCACATTAAAGGGTTTTGGGACAAAATTTAATTTTAGCACAATATATCACCCACAATCAGATGGGAAAAGAGAGAGGGTAAATTAGGTGCTTGAGGATATGATGAGAATGTATGTGATGGATAAACCATCAAAATGGGAATATTATCTACATTTAGTTGAATTTGATTATAATAATGGGTATCATGCATCTTTAAAGATGAGCCCATTTGAAACATTATATGGAAGAAAGTGAAACATGCTAGTGAGTTGAGACAACCCAGTAGACAAAGAAGTGGTTGGGCCAGAATTGCTCAGAGAAATGGAAGAGAAGATGATAAAAAAAAGCATAATTTAAAGGTTTCTCATGATAGACATAAAATTTATGTAGACAAAGGTACAATGCACAAAGAATTTAAAGTGGGGGAGCATGTATTATTGAAAGTGAAAGCTAAGAAGAGTTTGTTGAAATTGGGAAGCTGTCGAAAGATGATAGAAAGATATTTTGGACCATTTGATATCCTTGAAAGGATTGGTCTCGGTACATACATGCTTTCATTACCTACATTCATGTGCATATATAATGTGTTTCATGTGTCTTTGATTAAAATGTATGTTCCTGGTGCTAATCATGTAATTTATTGGAATGTGATTCAGGTGAAGGATGAAGGCTACTTCTGAGCTCCGTTGGTGTGAATATTGGACAAGAAATTCATGTTTCTCTATAATTGATCCATATGGTTGGTCAATGTCTAGTGGACCTATTACGGTCCCAGAAATGGAATGTGGGAGCATAAAGAAGCCATGAGGAAGAAGTACCCACATGTTTTTGGAGACTTTTCAAGAAATTTTCTTGTACATGTGTTTAAAATGAACTAAGGACAGTGCAAAAATAAGGGGGAGGGGAATACAATACCCTTATTCTAAACCTCAATTGTAAATATACACATGCTTTATAGGCTGGTGAGCTGGGATTTTTTGGTCTAGAGTGCCTTTGTATATATGTTTTGAGGCCAGATTTCATGTGTAATTAGGAGAGGAAGCCTATGATTTGAAAGGAAAAAAATCCTAAAAAATGTAAATTGTAATCACAATAGATTATGTTAATAAAAATACATCACAATCGTAGACCAATTCAGATGAAAGATTATGTGGGGCTAGGACTCCACGAGAGGGAGAGGGTGTTAAGGGATTAAGGAAGAGGGGCTAAGTCAACGGGTCTTAAACCAAGGAATAGAATAATATTATTCCTAAGGTCCAAATTCATGTGATAAAATTTTATCCTAAGTTCCTAAAGGTTAGGAATAAATCACCAAGTGGATTCGAAGGAAGTTCCTAGCGTGACAAGTGTCAAGCTACGAACATGAAATATAATATTGGGAATTAGTGTGATTACATATTCATTATGTAATTCAATAAATCATTCCATCATTCATACCTTTCCTGAGGGAGATGTGAAGCTGACCATTACCCAGTAAATCCTTGGTGGTTGGGTTGAAGAAGCGGGTTGTCGAGAATGTGGAGCATTCTCATTGGGTGAGAGAATTATTGGGAATAGTTTTCCTTGGGTTCTAGGCTAGTGGGTGATGCGATATTAGAGAATCCTTCTTTTCTAGATGCTACAAATATTTGATACTCAATGTTCGTCCTATTGTTGAATCCCTAGAATGAAAGTGGGATAGCCGAAGGACTGTTGAGAAAAGAAGGGGTACACTTCCTAGGGTGGGACATGTCATGGGGGATGAGAGGCTATGAGATGGGAACTATTGTTGGATTTATCACCTATGACTGTTCTTTATTGTATTTTTTGTTAGACCTCATATTGTCTTAGGAATCCTTTTCTCTGGTGGAGTCGTATCCCCAGCTCAGGGGTGACCTTCTATTGAGATTTTATGAATGAAAGAGCATGTGACTAGGAGGAAAGTATGAGATCTACAATCAATCATTGATTTTATTAAAAGACAAGTGTCTTTTATGTGTTTATGATGTTTATTGTGTGATTAACTATGTTAAATATGTTATGGTATAACTGTTATAAATTTATGCATGTATATATATATATATATATATATATATATATATATATATATATATTAATTGTGTTAATATGTACGTCGTTTCACTAATAAATGGTATCAAAGGGAAAAAAACGTGTGTGGTGTCGCTCAACTTGGAAGATTGGGGATGTTACATATCAACTATGCACTATTTTGTGTGGATAATATTTAATCACAACATCCAGAGAGGAAGAGGAATATAACACTAAATTTCCTAAAACTTATACAAACAATTGGGCATATACACCAAGTGAAATCACTTAATGTTATAGTGGACTCTATGAAAAATGGCTCATTATTTATTTGTCACTCTTGTTATCCCTCTTTATTGTGAAAAACATTGATCACAATTAATTGTTTGCAATCCCTTTTATGTGAGATTTGTATTGTTAATATCACTAACTATGTTTATGTTCGGAGGAAAGTTGATGTCCTTGATCGTTATTTTTTCTCATTTCCAATGCAAAAACTTGCAATTGAATTTTTCTATTTTATATCAACGGATCATATATGGTCAAGAAAGCATTCTATAAATTCTCCAAGAGAGTTAAAATCAGTGCAATAGAGTTCTCGTTCTTTGTTGTTTATAGGTCTTACTCAAAAGATTCCTACACATGGTTCTTTGCTATATAGTATTGGGAATTCCAATGGAAGGGGATATTTTCCCTACTTTTTGTATCAATATGGATTGGGAAGATCAAAATTTTCCACTTATTGATATACCGATGATTAAATATTTGAGTTTGGCTTTTAGAAAACATGTTTTTCTCAAAAGAAAGGATCCAAAATTTCTAGGATCCCTAGTTGATAAATTTACCTCACCTGAAGGTACCATTCATTCATTATATGTTAGATGTAGATATGTTCATTCTATGAAAAACTCAAGATATAGATGACTAATTTCAATTGTGAATATAGTTCATAAGGAACTCCCAATGAAAATATTTTTCCAAATATTACAAGTCTATCAAGAAAATGGTATTTTCTACCTATTTTTTAAAATATCTTATTTGATTAAGATTTTTTTTTATCTTGTTACATTTTTTAACTAATCATTTTGAAGCCCTATATTTATTTTTAAATATTGATGACAATAACTCTGAATAATATTCTAATAAGAATGAAAAATATGATCAAGATGACGAGGGCGATAAATATTCTATTAAGAATCATAATTCAAATTTTGATGATTGATGGACCACGTAATTGAAACAAGAATGTTGAACTCCTCACTTTAAATTTTAACCCGAGATTCATACAAACTTATTAGGTACCGGAAGTATATGTTCAAAACACAATAAGACAATTTCCTCTTTAGAATTAAAACATGCTAAATCTAAGAAGGTAAAAAATAAGAAATGAAATGAACAATGAAACTTGAAATTCAAATGCAATCAAAGTTGTAAACTAATTAAAAGACTATTATAATAACAAGAAGGGATGCCCAATTTAAGCCTCTTCTATTTCTTATCTCTCCAGACCCTGTGATCTTATAATAGGAACAATGACACTACCACTTCCATATCCTCGGTTGGGACTTATGATATCCTAGGTATCACTCTGAGCACTTCATAAGGGGAATATATAACTTAAGAAAGGAACAATTGAACTAAATGAAATTAATGAGGATTAATTAAAATTACATCTTGATAAAGATAAACTATTCCAATCACACATTCCTAAAGTCAAATCACACTTTTCTTAAAAGAAAAGTAATCAAAATTTCATAAAGTAAAATCACTCTTTGTTGAAAGGAAAACTAATCTGAATTGCATAAAGGAAAATCACACTTTGTTGAAAGGAAATTTGGAAATATTTGTTCCTATTTAAGCTCCCAAACCCTTATGAAGTACGACA
>ML786517.1:219950-272307 GCA_009831015.1 Picea engelmannii | reverse complement strand
TGGATCTTCTCCTATTATAATCAGAGAAGAAAAATCCATGTTTAGTAAGAACATATTGGTATAGTCACTTCAACACTTTGTTACCTCTTTTATGAAAATTGGACCAAGTAAATCACAACCCAAGAGAGTCTTGACAAAAAAAATGTTGGGGTCGTACAACACGAGCCTAGCCTTTAGCCATTCCAAGCCATGTTCTCCCTCAAGGGTGTCTGAAAAAGTAGCAATCCCTCTTTATCTTCTTAACTCTCTACATTGTTAAACTATTCACACAACCATATGGTTTTGGGAGCTCATTGGCCAACCAATCCTACATGCCCACTCTCTCATTTGAATCATTTGAGGCATATATGTTGACTAGTCCTAGGTCTTGTCCATTTAGAGGAAATGACTTCCAAACCAAGCAGCGCGTTAGATCAATACCATGTCCAATGGTTATGTAAAAATACAAGGATATCAAGGTGGTTTCCTCTCTACCTTCAACATGGTTAGGTAAAAATACAACAATCGACCATATTAGCCAAAGAGTGATTTACAAAATTAAGCCAACTACATTAACTTCTTGCAAACATAAAACATCTAACTTGGAACAATTTCATGTGTTCTCCAAACCATGGATTTGTGGAAAGGACTATAAGGTCCCGAATATTCCAAGATACTATCTTCATTACAAAATTTCAACATGAAAATTCATAGCCTCATCATCTCTCAAAATCTCAAGGAAACAAAAGTTTCAAGTGTTATGTTATCCAACTCCTTCATTGTATCAAAGGTTCAACCATTGTGTATCATAAGAAATTTTCTTTGATTTCAAATGAAATTTCAATTTTCATTAGATTTAATATTGATGCATTACAATTCTTGGTATCCTTACTTCTAATCCAACTTCATGATAACACATGCTTCCAATATTTGGTTGGTTAACGCCTTGATTATTTCTAGGGGATATATATATTACAATGTAAAAGTAATGCCATATTACAATGTAATATGGCATTACCATATTATATTGTAATATGGCATACCATATTACAATGTAATATGGTAATACCATATTTCATGTAAAAAAAAAATTAAAACCTACAGTAATCGTCACAATATCGACGGACTTTCGTCGGAATTTTTTTACCATAACCATTGCTATATCGACGAATTTTCGTCGCACTGTTCCAAGAAGTTTCGTCGCATATTCAACAAGTCCGTCATAAATATGGTTTTTAGAAAGAGCACTCGTCGATATTACCACGAAAGTTCGTCGCAAGTTGCGACGAAATTTCGTCGCACATTCAGCAGATGTGTTGCAAGTTATTGGCTTGGCACATTTCTTCGTTGGTATTGAGACAAAAATGCATCGTAATTGCAACGATGAAGAAGGTTAACCAATGTTGAAGTTGCTGACATGTGGCTAGATAATTTCATCGATGTTTCCACACACACCTGGATCATGGATATAGCGATGAAATTATTACGACGAAAAAAAAACTCGGCGTTCGTGGAAATTGCGACGGATAAGTGTGGCAATATCAACGAACAATCGTTGCAAATTTGGTCATATGTACTAGTGGGTGTACAAAACCTCTATTTATCTCATAGGGATCTTAGGGTTCCCCCCGACTACTCGTCTATTAAAAAATTAAAAAAATAAGTGATATCTAAGTTTGGTTACATTCAAGACTAGGAGTGAAATGCCCAAATCATTTGCGATCATTCATCTTCCAATCATTTGATCTTCTTCCATTTTTCAATAAGCTCCAAAATATTCGTAGCAAACGACAATGATAAGATTCTGAAATGATTCCAAGGTGTTGAGTTGTCCTACCACATGTGCTCGCTGACGATCCTTATCCATCATACTCCCCTGGACAAAAATTTATGGACTCCTGTCCATGAGCTCTTGCACCAAATTTCCATGCTTCTGGATATCAGCTTCATTTTCTGAGTTGGCATCTTCTATTGAGTGTCCCTTCCACTTGACTAGATATTCAAAATGGGTCTTCCTCCTGGTCTTCTTGGCAATCCTCAGATCAATGATCTTCTCCATATGTGGTTTTTCTGTTATAGGAATTTGTTTCTCCCATTGAATCTTCTCTTGAACTTTTGATCCCTCTGAGTCATATTCCCTGTAAGGGTATAGATCTAAAACATTGAATATGGGTGATATTCCCACATCATTTGGAAGCTCAATCTCATAGGTGTTTTTACCAAACTTCCTTAATATATTACATGGCCCTATATTCTTCATATTCAACTTGTTATATGTTCCCCTAGGGAACCTTTCTTTCCTGAGATGTGCCATAACCTGATCTCCTACTTCAAATTGAATTTCTTTGTGATGTTGATCAAGTTTGCGCTTGTACTCTTGGTTAGAGCTCTGCAATTGTCCTCTAATCTGGTTATGGAGCTTCTGCATTTCTGCATCAAAATCTTTTTCTCTAGTCCTTCTAAGCTCACTCTATTCCAAGTCTCTCAAATCAGATACTCCCTCAAGTTGCATTCCATACAATATTTGGAATGGCCTCTTTCTAGTGATCTTGTTGGGTGAGTCGTTGTATGCAAATTGTTCTTGTGGCAGGATCTGATCCCACTGATTATGATGCTCAGTGACCAGACTCCGCAATAAGTTTCTCAAACTTTTGTTTACCAACTCATTCTATCCATATGTTTGAGGGTGATAAGCTGATCTGAAGGATAAATATGTCCCCAAATACTTCCACAGTGTTCTCCAAAAATTACCAACAAATTTTGTGTCTCTGTCTGAGACAATGCTCCTGGGTCGTCCGTGAAGTCTCACAACTTCCTTGAAAAATAGATTTGCAACATGTGTTTCCTCACTGGTCTTCTGGCATGGGATAAAGTGTGTCATCTTTGAAATGATATCCACCACCACAAATATGGAATCACATCCTCTTTGTGTTATTGGCAGCCCCAACACAAAATCTATGCTTATTACATCCCAAGGCCTCTCTGGTATTAGAAAGGGTTGATACAATCTAGTGTTCTGTATTTTTCCTTTTGCATGTTGGCAGATTCTGCATCTATTCACAAACTTTATCACTTATTTTCTCATACCTGGCCAATAGTATGCACTTCTCAATTGTGAAAATGTCTTATCATGGATGAAATGTCCAACCAATCCCCCACTATGATTTTCCTTCAAAGGGTTATCCCTCATTGAGAATTTTGGTATGCACAACTAATTTCCCTTGAACAACAATACCTCTTGAATAATATACTATGTCCACTGGCTCATGTCTCTGAGCATAGGATTTGCACATGATTCATATGCTTCCTTGAAATATGGATCATCATTGTACATTTCCTTAATGTGTTCAAACCCTAAGGTCTTCACTTGAAACTCCTCCAGAATCAAACATCTCTTGCTCAATGCAGCAACGACTTTGTTAGCATTCCCAACAATATGTTTTATGACAAAAGTAAAATTCTTCATAAATTCAATCCACTTTGCATGCCTCTGATTCATTTTTTTCTGTCCGGTTATGAATTGTAAATCTTGGTTGTCGCTATACAAGACAAATTCATGTGGAACAATGTAATATCTCCATTTCTTCAAGGCTTGAATTATGGCATAAAACTCCTTATCATATGTGGAGTATTTTCTCTTGGTATCATTCATCTTCTCACTGAAATAGGAAACTGGTCTATTATCCTGGCACAAAACTGCTCCAATTGCAACCCCACTTGCATCACATCTCACTTGAAATGTATTTCCAAAATTTGGTAAATCAGAATTGGTCGTTCTGTTATTTTCTCCTTTAGTATGTTGAAGCTCCTCTTGGCCTCCTCTGTCCATTTAAAATACTTGTGCTTCTTCTTTACTATGTCCATCATCGGTGTACAAATTCCACTGAAATGTCTGATGAACTTCCTATAGAAACTTGCTAATCCATGGACGCTCCTTACCTCAAACATACTCCTTGGTGATGGCCAATCTTTGATTGCTTTCACCTTCTCTGGATCCATCTTCAGTTCATTTGAAGAGATCAAAAAACCCAATTAAATGTGTTTTGTCTTCATAAAGGAGGACTTCTTCATATTTATCAACAAATTCTCCTGCTATAGTCTCCTCATGACTAGTGTCAGGTGTCTCAAATGCTCCTCTTTAGTCCTACTAAAGATCAGTATATCGTCCAGATACATAGCCACAAACTTGCCAATGAAATCTTTCAATATTTCATTCATCAACTTGATAAAAGTACTCAGGGCATTTGTTAAGACAAATGGCATAACAAGCCACTCATACAAACCTTCATTTGTATTAAAGGTTGTTTTTCATTCATCACCTTCTCTCATCCTTATCTAGTGATATCCACTTTTCAAATCTATCTTAGAAAATAAAATTGCTCCACTTAAAAAATCCATTAAGTCATACATTCTTGGAAAAGGAAATATATACCTAATGGTGATATTCTTAATGGCTCTTGAGTCTGTACACATTATCCATCCTCCATCCTTCTTTGGATTCAACACAGTTGGTACTGCACCTGGACTCAAGCTCTCTCTAACCAACCCCTTGTCTAACAATTCCTGGACTTGGTTCTTTACCTCCTCATTCTCTTGAGGTGTCAGTTTATATGCTTCCTTGTTTGGCAGAATTTATCATGGTATCAAATCAATATGATGGATGATACTTCTGATGGGTGGAAATGAGTTAGGCAGCTCATCCACCACTATGTCAGCAAAATTATCCAACAATTCTTGAACTTCTTCAGGAAAATGATCCATCAATGTACTTGTAAGGATAACTCTGGGTTTCCTCACCAAAACAAACTGCATCTCTTGTTCTTTCTTAACTTCTTTCAAGAGTTCCTTCCCACTCATGAGAAGTATGCTTGTTCTGGCTTCCTCTTTCACTTTCTTCTCCTCTATTGGAAGCAACATGTGATTCCTACCATTCTTATCCAAGGTGTATGTATTCTTCCTCCCATCATGAATGACATTCCTGTGAAACTACCATGATCTTTCCAACAAAATATGCCATACATCCATGGGAATTACATCACATAGAATTTCATCTCTATATCCTCCTATCTTAAATTCAACCAAGCATTGATTAGTAACCATTACTTGATGTCATTTCTGCAACCATGAGAATTTGTATGGTTTCAGGTGTGTAGTTGTATCCAGCTCCAATTTATCCACCATCTCTGTGGATACTAGGTTATCAGTGCTCCCAATGTTGATTATAACATTGAATACTCTGTCTTTAGTCTTGAAAGTTGTATAGAATAGACTGTTCCTCTGCACTAGATTTTCAACTTCTACCTATGGTTTTAAGAGAACCTTTCTCAACATCAGGGATGTTCCATCCTCTGCTCCTTCTACTTCAATATTCCTTCTCTGTGCTTTGGAAATGTGAGCTTCACCTCCTCCTTCTTTCATTTTCTCAAGAAATTCCCAATACATGTTCCCTATCTTTCCACAGGCATAGCACCTTACTTCTCCTCTACTTATTCCTATTCCTCTAGAAGAAATTATTCTACCATATTGTCTTCCTCAGGAACTTCCTCCTTTTTCTGAGTGACTATGTGGTTTCTCAGTCTCATATTTGGATTTATGTGCCTTGTCATTGGAAACTCCCATGGGTGTCGAGATTCAACCTTTCATTAGTCATTCAGACTAAGGTCATTTAGACTAACGTACTTGTTTCATGGGTGTCAATATTCAACCTTTCATTAGTCATTCAGAGTAAGGTACTTGGTGCAACCCCCCCTTCTCTCCTCAGGGTTCGGTGACCTCCCGTTCAAGCACCGTTCAAAACACTAAGTCAGATCAACTCTTTGGCCCCTATTGGACCCAAAAAACCATAATACACAGGCTCGTAATTTATTTCCCATGCCCAAAATAGAGAACAAGTACCTCTGAAAAACCATAGAGTCTCTCAAGAGACCCTGGGACAAACTATGGGAAAAATCTGTTGATACTCGATGATTTCGGGCCCTTTTTCCTCTTTCTGGTGCAGGTCTGTACTGACCCAAACCCCTCGGGTGATTTCTCTAGCTTCTCGCGCATTCGATATCGAATATTAGGCCTTCGCCCATTTTCTCTGGTGGAAACTGGATGTGACTGCGGGCTATGACCATGATCCTATTCAAAGCGCGCTTTGGAGGTCTGGGCTCTAGGAATTTTCATTTCTCTTGTTGCCAATTCCTATGAAGTGTCTTTCCAATGGAGTGAGCCTCCATCCTCCAATTGTCCCATCACATATAAATGGTCCACTCTCTCCTTTAAGATCAACAAACCACAACAACTTCAGTCTCCGATGCTTCGGCGAATTCCTAACAACTACCACTCTAATCCTCCAGAGTGACAAACCTCTGGAGTACGTGATATGTTGACTCCAGTGCTACGGCCTTCAAGAGTTTTCAAGCCACCCAAATCTAATTTTCCTCCAAAGTGTATGACCTCTGAAGTGAGTAATCCTCTGATACATGTCCCTTTTTATTCGAAGGCTCAAACAAACTCTGACGCTCCAACCTTCGATAGTTATGCCTCTACCAAATCCACCTTCTCCTGTAGTGGCTTTTCTTCATACTGTTAGATCTCCTGCCACACATCCCCTTCCAATGGATGACTGGAATGACTTTGAGACTCTGGCCTTCAGGATTCCTCACACCTCCACTCCTCAATTCTTCTAGAGTACTTCATCTCCGGAGTGCAGGATCTGGCGACACCTATCCCTGCAGGATCATAGACCCATATCTTCTCTAGCTCCCGATGATTTCTTGAGGTCTTCACCCTTCTCCACTCACTTTATCCCAGATTGCATACCTTCCATACTGCACGATCTAACACCATGTGCCTTCTGACGATCAATGGCCATGATCTGCTCTGCTAGTTCGAGCTTAGGGATTTTAGAAGCTCGACACTTCAAATCCTCTGTAGTGGCTCTCCTCTTGAGTTAATGATCTATTGCCACATGTTATCGACTAATGGGTGACTAATATATTCTCCCAACTCTTCACCTATTTTCTTTCGTAGTGCTTACTTTTCAGACCTATGGATCTGCTGACACATGCTCTCCTGTGCCAACGAATAGGAGCTAGTCTTCTCTTCGAGAGTTCGGCAATTATGCACTCTTCTTGTCTGAATTCTCCTAGAGTGTAATTCCTTTGGAGTCTCAGATCCACTGACACATGTCCCTTCTAGCGCCAATGGCTGGGATGAGCTACGGGCTTCGGAGCTTCGACAGTTTATCACTCTGCTTATTCAATAACTCCTAAAGTACTTCTTCTTCAGAGTCTTAGATCCATCACCACCTGTCCCCGTGGATGATGGGCAGTCCCGATCCACTTTGAGACTTTGGGACTTATCCTATCCCACTCTACTATGCACTTTCAAATGGTTTAAGGCTTGTGCACCTTACTTGGATCCGATGGGTGTTGATCCTTCGCACTAAGATCCAACGACTGGGATCTATCCTCCTCTTCTCCGTGCTCCTTTTGAGTGACTTGACGATGAATTCGACGGTCTAGATCTCTTCTCCTACAATTTATCTATAGTTTGGTGTTTCTCCTCCTCCTCTCGCTACACAAATTTCCCTCTAATGAAGGATTCCTCAAATTTTTAAGGGGTTTTTCTTTGAATCTTCTCCTGCAAGGTTGTCTACTCGGCCTTGGATTGTTCTTTGAAAATGCCACTCCTCCTGAGATTTGGCACATGAAATGTTAGCCTCTATGCACTCCTTGCATTGTCTCTTCAACTTGAACCTATAAATGTCCTTGGCCTCTACTCGCCTTGCAGAGTCTTTGTGCACACTTGCACTATCTCTCCCGAGCTTTGCAGTTTCTTGACCTTCCAAGGGAGTCGACCCGCTTCTTCCCTTCAAAGGATTTATGTGCCCTCATGGAACTTAGTACTCATCCTTCTGAGCTTTTCAAACTTGAAGCAAGTTCTCCTACGCACACCTTGCTATTTTCCCATAGTCTTGGTTTCAGACTGTCTCTATCTCTTGCACTCCTTGCATAGGCCTTTCTGTGAAAACTTGCACAAAATATCCTCTGAATATTACCCTTATGGTGTTAACTCTTGGAAACCTTTCTCCCACAACTTGAAATGGGGTTCTCTTGCGCACTCTTTACGCCTTCTCAATGCACTCCTTGCAGATCTTCCCTACAAAGTATTCAACAACTCCAAGGTATTTTCTCCTTCAACGGATCTCTAGAGTGTTCATTAACTCTGTGGTGTCTTCTCCTTGAAACCATTCTCTTGAAACTAGAAATAGAATCCTTTCATTCACACTTGCACCTGCTCAATTCCTACCAGGAAGAGCTTTACAGAGTTTTCCAGCAACTCTTCCTTTTTTTCCTTCTCTGCACAGACTTTCCCCTCCAAGGTGTTCAAAAACCTTGAGGTGCTTCTCGAGTTGTGTTTTCTTTGGTGTGCCCTCCTGAAACGTTCTTCTCTGGCTTGAAAGAGTTCAGGTGCGCACTCCTTGCGCTGGATATAGATATGTAAATACCCTGTTATGCACTCCTTGCACATCCTAAAGAACCCATAACAACTTAACAAACTCTCAAATAGATAGTGATATCTATATTATCCATGTAGATGGAAAATATCACATACATCTACAACATACATTCATAAACACATAGATAACATTCATAAAATGCATGGAAGCATGCACAGAATCATATGTAAGAAAACTGCTCTTTTTATTAATATGAATGTTTGTTTACAATGGGTGTAGGCTCGGACTACAACTGAGTATCGACTCTCTCCTTGTCTTACAATGATTTCATCTCAAATTTCAACAACCTCTATTGGGCATATTTTAGAAATATTTATAAAAGAGGAGACTCGTCAAGTATTTCCCTCCAACTACTCTAGTGGTGTCCAATCACCATCAAAATGCCTATCTACTGAGGAAAATTACATTGAATGAACATAAATACTTTATATCTGAGGCGATACTCAAGACATGTATAACTCAGACAATATCAAAGACCTTTCTATATACATCCTGTACAAATGCCTCAACTCAGATCTTGTCAACATTACAACATTTAATTACTTTAATTACATTTAAATTTTAAATTTGAGGGAAAAATGAGAGGGTTGGAACCTCTCCCCTCCTTGAATATGCTTTGATGAGATGGAATGTTGGCATGTTGATGAGGTGGAGCGATGATCCTGCATCATACTCCACTATTGGGAAAATCATGATCTCTCGCTCATGAGATCCTCTACTCTGCTATTGAAATCCCCCTGGATCCCAAACTCTTCTTTGGAGATGTCCTCCTGCTCCTCTACTTTGTTGATGTTGTTGTTTCTTCCTTGTTGTTGTTTCAGGTTCTCCTCTGTTCAACTTCCTCCTATTGATAGCTTGTTTTGTTGACTTCAACATCAACTCCCTTATCTTCTGTATCACCTCTTCCGGTTGTTTTGTTGGATGGCTCCTTCTTTGTAGATGGATCTGTTGCATCTCATCATGCTAATCAATGGGCATATCAACTTGATATCCCATGCTACCTTCACTTCTTGTGGCACTCATTGACCACTCTGTTGCAGAATCCAACTCTACAGTCTCTTGACTGAGATGCTTCTCAACTATCTCCTCTGATAGATATCCTTCTTTGAGTTCTCTTGTTGGTACACTCCCATATTCTTCCATCTTCTCCTCATGCTGACATTCTGCTCCATATGGAATGACTGTCTCCTGACATCCATCTTCTTGTTATGGATTGTCTAACCAATACTCCAACAAATTCAACTGCATCTCCCACTGAGTGAGGAACTCAACTGTGTTCTCCTCTTCTTCATCTAGGGAAGACTTTAGTATATACACCTTTTCCTCCTTTATGATAGTCACAACTAGCTATCCTTCTGCTGTTGCATCCACAACACATGCTATGGACTCAACTGGGCTATGTGACAAGAATATCTCAATTCCCCCAATGATCAGAATGCATTTATGATCTTCCTCCATCAACTCCCCTTACTGATCTGAACTCACTTTTAATGTCATCTCTTCTCCCTTGCCCACCTAGAAAATTCGGATTCCTCCTCTACCCTCTTGGCAGTCTATGATATCAACCGATCTCAAATCATTTCCCACCTAGAAATTTGAAAGTTATGTCCTGGTCTCTTGTCAGTTCGCGAGATCTATAATTTATCTCTCTCCTCCTCACCGAGGCTTTCTCCAACTTCTGGCTCATAGATGAAAACTAACTCCTCCTTTGTATCACTAAGGGTTTCAACTTCCATCAGCCACCTCCTCAACTATTGTTGCAACCTTCTAGAAAAAAACTTTTGAACAAGACATTTATCCCTTTGCTTCATGGGACACTCATACCTCCAACGTTCTTGTGCCTCCTGTTTCATCTTCAATGCTATCCTATCGAGCTCTGCTCTGATTTCTTCGAGCTCTTTATCAATCTCTTCTTTTCTTCTCTATTGGCAGTCTCCTCTTTCTCAACCTCTCCTATGGCATTTAGTATCCATTTTCCCTTTTCCTCAGCCCACCTGGTTGTATGATTTCTACTCTAAAATTGAGACAGCCTCCATATTCTCATACAACCCACCTGGTTGTTTGCTTGACTTTTTCACACTTGCAAGCAATCAAATAGAGAGAATTCCACTTTGTCTTCTCCTTCTCCTCCTTTTCCTGCTATCTACAGAAAAAAAAATGTGCTTTGATACCACTTGATGGTATCAGACAAAACCTTTTCTTAGTCTCTGATACCACTTGATGTTGTCAGAATAAATCTTCTTTCCTCTTCCTGTTGTCTGCAAGCAAATATCCGCTCAGATACCACTTGGTGTAGCCCCCCCTTCTCTCCTCGGGGTTTTGCGACCTCATGGTCAAGGATCATTGTTGGGCCTTGGTTATGGAAATAAACGAAGATGAAGAAAGATAAGGCAAAATGTGAACTGTGTGGAAGACACAGTGAATGTTACTGGGTGGAAATGAGAAAAAGAGAAGAAAAGACAGAGCAAAGTAAGAGGAAGCAAATCGTTGAATGAGGAAATCAAGGATGATAGATTAGCAAGAAAGAATGATTGTGGAAAACTCATCAAGCAGAAAAGGCCACTGTTGGATTCTTTGGAGCATCACGCGAGAGGGAAGGAAAGACAGGTTGGCGAAGCTCTTAAAACATGAGTCAAAGTTGACCTAGGGTTTTGGTATCTATGGTTTTGACACCTAGGTTTTGACACCTAGGTTTCGACCTAAGGATGTCGGTGTGATATTTTAATGTATAAATAAGAACCTACATGAGAGAAGGAGTATCGATCTAGTTGTACTATCGACATGATTGATTATTGTTGTGTGAAAGAGAAGAGATAAGTGAGAGAAGGTATTGTAAGATATTCAGTTGGGTGTGAAGGTCAAGTCCTACAGCTGGGTGCACAGAAAGGGGAGAGACAGACTAGATGAAAGAATATCTGCTAGTTGAGAGCACATACAAGAACTATATGATTCATCTTAATACATTATAAAGAACAATTTTGTGGACGTATCCCTAGAGAGAGGGTGAACCACGCATATCTTGTGTTGTACATGTGATTGGTGTTCTATTCTTTGTTATTGGTATACTTTATGCAGGAGCATCCCTCACGTCAAGCGAGCCAGTGCGGAAGACAAAAGACAGCTGGAAGGTGTCCATCACAAATTTTTGAAATTTCCCTTGAAGTTGATGCACCAAATATAAATGACATCATTTAATGAAGGCGCCTTGGTATAATGTAATCAGACCTTGAGTGACCCGCTCTCGTTTGAGGTAGATGGAGGCATTTATAGTAGTTAATGCAGGTAGATAGGATTTTTAATTCTAGATTAGACATTTTTAGAAGAAAGAGGGAAACGACATATAGACACCCTCATTGTGCATTGTAACATAGTTAGAAAAATTCTGAGCATTGAGAAGAGAAGCAGAGAGCTGTGTAGAAACACCCATGTATAGTTATTTGGATTAATAGAAGAAATTGATTCAAGTTCATGGCGTTGTTTTTGTTCTCTATGTATGTGTGTTAATTGATATTCTCATGAGTATTTACTTCCTGTTATGCATTTTCTGTTATGTTGTGTATATGATTTCATGTGTTGAGATTGAAGTCTGAAAGGAAGTAGAAGGAATGAGTTTCAATTGTTTCTCTATCCTAGCAAGGATTCCTGCAAGGAGTGCAGTTGAATTCATTTGCAAAGAGTGCGTTGACAGAAGGCTCAGATAGTTTAACTCTTGTTCTCATTCACCCAGAAGTGAAATTGGGTTATAGGAGCCGTGCAAGGAGTGTGTAGGCTAAGAAAAGTCTCAGTTGTGAATTTGAGCGAAGCATTGAAGGACTGTTGTTGCAGGTGTGCGCAGAGTTGGAAGAAATCAACACTTGGAAGTGTTCGAGGATTGCCGCAAGGAGTGCGTGCAAGAGTCTTCGGGGAGACTCAGAATTGTGTGAAGCTCAGGAAGGACAAGGCTTTCAAGCTCGTCGAAAAGAAGCACAGAGAGTATGTGTCATAGAGTGTTTGAATAGGCACTGCAAAGTTACGCATAGTGGGACCAGTTTTCATAGAGGAATACTGGGTTCACCCATAGAAGACATCCAAGAGGAAGATATACGGTTAGGATCTTGTGGAGAAGATTGGAAAAATCCCGTCAGTCGTTGGATCTGCCAAAGAAGCAAGGAGGTTATAGCCGCGTTCGGAGTTCAAGATCCAGGGATCGTGAGCCGTTGGATCGTGGATCAGTTACCCGTCAACCGTCTGATCTGACAGGAGTTGCACAACGTTTAAAACCTCGTGAGCAGAGTAAGAACCCCAAGAGGCGTCGGAATATCGAGCCATCGAGGTTCAGAAAATCGGGATTCACGAGAGAAGAAGATCGTAAACTTCCATAGAGAGAATCCCGGGAAGATCAGGACCGTCCATTTGTGGAGACGCGTGGAAAATATCGAGGCGTCGGGAGTTGGGAAATTGGAGTTCCTGAGGTCGTGAGAGTCGGGACATCAAAAGTCTCGAAACCCCGACGAGTTCAGAGACGTCCATCTGGTGGGACAGATGGTAGGGATCGAGAGTCGATCGACATTCAGGAGGTTTAGAAGATAAGAATCCGTGACAAAGTGAACCCCGAAATGGCAGAAGGATCACAACCAGAGCATCTTAGGGAGGACATGTGTCACATGGTCATCTAGATCAGGGATGTGGTCATTGGGGTTCAGGTAAGTAAGTGTTCATATTCTTGGAAAGCCTCGAAAAAACGAGGACAAATCTGAACCGTTCATTCATATGGGACGCGTGTCAGATATCTGAAGGGAGTCGGATTTCGTCATTTCACGAGTCCTAGGGACGAGGCGTCTAGGACATCAAAAATCGTGAAACCCCGAGAGTTAACCACGACCATCCATCAGGGGAGGATGCGTGGAAGTAATCCGAACCATCGGGAAAAGTCCCGACAAGGAAGTCGTTTATTGGTGGTTGAGTCATTGGGATATCGGGGATCCTGGTGACAAGGTGTTTGTGCATTTTGGAATCACGAAACCCGAAACCCCGACAAGGAGGAAGGTGCCACCGTGGGGGCCAAATTTCGGCAAATCGGAGAGTCGGGATTCGAGGAATCGGGAACCTCGTGGTTAAGTGTTTTTCAGCATTGGAAACCCCGTAGCCCCGACGAGGGATAAGACCGCAGTCACGGGGGAAACGATCATATGGGCTAGGAGCCTAGCTAGGGGAGCTAGCACGCAAAGAGTGCGTCGGGATTTGAGGGATCGTGAATCGTGAGGATGGGTATATTTGACATCGGAAAGCCTGAAACCCTGATGGGAATATGACTGCGGTAATATAAGAGACGGTCGCGTGGACTAAAGACTTAGCCCGGGAGGCTAAGGAAGTAGAGGAGCGTGTCGGGAATTGGGGATCGGTGAACCAAGTTGTTTGGACATCACGAGTGTCAAAATCCCGATAGGAGGACCTCGATAACAAAAAGGTCTGTGTGTATTTAGAAGAAAGGGAGACCCAGTGTTTAGTTGCTGTGGGTGGAAAAAATCCCAATAGGGAGGTAGAAGAACCTTTTAGTTCTTCAGGTCGAGGAAGGAGGAAAGATCTTGTGAGCGGACGTGCCTAGCGGGCATGCCTGCATTAAGTGGTATCAGAGCCTAGAAAATCTTCTTTTCTTTCTGTAGCAGGGATAAGGAGAATTCACCATGCCGCCAAAGAGAAGGGATAGACAATCACCCGACCTAGAGGGAGAAAGGGAAATGTCCAGAGGAAGGGGTAGGCAAGTGCAGAATCCAGAAGTGGACAGAGAACTGCATAACTTACGCGCTATGATTGTGGACATGGATATAAGACAAATGCAAAAAGCTGATGAAGGAGATATCAGTGAGTCCAAAAATGAAGATGATGCTAGACATGGAGAAGAAGAAATCCCAGCGGAAGATGCAGGAAATGAACACTTACTAAAAGATGTTGCAAGAATGGGTGCAAAGGTGAAAATGGACATTCCAGTTTATGTGGTAAATCTGGATGTAGAAGAGCTTCTAGACTGGATTAGAGCTCTAGACACTTACTTTGACTATGAAGATGTTGAAGAGGACAAGAAGGTCAGGCATGCCTTCATGAGATTAAAAGGACATGTAGCCTTGTGGTGGGATGAACTACAAGCTAACAGGCATTGCCAAGGCAAGCAGAAAATTAAGAGCTGGGACAGGATGATAGCAAAGATGAAGGAAAAATTTATTCCCAGGGACTATCAAATTTCTATGTTCAGGAGGATGAAAAACTTGAGACAGAAGCTGATGACAGTAAAGGAATATACTGAAGAGTTTTACAGGTTGAATATCAGGGCAGGTCATCATGAAAGCAATGATGAAAAAGTGGTCAGGTATATGAATGGCCTGACATATGAGATTCAGGATGAAATGAGCATGGCAACCATCCGAATGGTGGAGGATGCTTATCAAATGGCTTTAAAGGAGGAAGAGAAGCTGGACCGAAAGCAGAGTCAAAGAGGCCGAGGTAGAAGTCACCCCAGAGGCAAAGCAGTTGCCCAGGAAAGAACCCAGAAGCCCAGGGATGACTGGAAAAAACCTCAGACTCGGACAGAGAGAGGTGGAAGTTCACAGTGAGGGAGATATGCTGAACAGAGAGAACAACATACTGAGCAGAGAGGAGGATATGCTGATAATAATAGGTTTCCTCGTACCCGAGGTAGAGGAAGAGGAAGAGGTGGAGTAATCACATGCTTCACATGTGGAAAGAATGGGCACAAGTCATTCGAGTGTCCAGAGAAAAAGAAAGATGGAGGAGAAACTCACATCGCCGAGGCACAGAGGTGATATGTTGAGGCAAAATATGTTGAAGGCGGAAGATCGTTGATGATGCGAAAAGTCCTTTTGACACCGGAGAAAGAAGTGGGAAGTTAAGTCCAAAGGACCAGAATTTTCAGAACAACTTGCAAGACCAAGGGTTGGGAATGCAAGGTCATTATGGACAGTGGTAGCACTGATAATCTCGTTTCAAACGAGATGGTAGAAAGGCTGGAGCTGGAGACGACTGATCATCCAAGTCCATATAAAGTTTCATAGTTGCAAAAAGGACATCAGGTAAATGTCACTAAACAGTTCTTAGTTGACATTAAGATAGGATGATATAATGATAAGATATTTTGTGATGTCATTCCTATGGATGTTTGTCATCTATTGCTGGGTAGACCATGGCAATATGATAGAAATGTGATTCATGATGGGAGGATGAATACATATACCCTAGAAAAGAACGGGATAACTCATATGTTTCTTCCAATAAAAGATAAAGAAGTAAGACCAGAAGTAAGTAACATAGTACTTCTCATCAGTGGGAAGGAACTTCTTACCGAGGTCAAGAAGAAGGAGTATCCACAATTCTTTGTGGTTAGAAAACTGAGAATTGTTCTGACTAGCACAAGAGTGGACAATTTGCCAGAAGAAGTTCACGAACTACTGGAAGAGTTCGCTTATATAGTAGTGGATGAATTACCTCGTTCATTGCCACCAATGAGAAGTGTGAGTCACCATATCGATCTCATACCAGGAGCCAATTTTCCAAACAAAGCCACGTACAGATTGACGCCGCAGGAGAATGAAGAAGTTAAAAGACAGGTCTAGGAGTTGTTGGACAACGGTTTGGTCAGGGAAAGCTTGAGTCTGTGTCCTGTTTCGAGAGTACTCAGTTCGAAGAAAGACGGAGGCTGGAGGATGTGCACTGATTCAAAGGTGATTAATAAGATAACTATTAGGTATAGATTCCCATTACCAAGGATGGATGATTTGATGGATTGCTTAAGTGGAGAATTTTTTTTTCAAAGATAGATTTGAAGAGTGGATATCACCAGATTCGCATGAGAGAAGGTGATGAATGGAAGACAACATTCAAGACAAACAAAGGGTTGTATGAATGTCTTGTTATGCCGTTTGGCTTAAAAAATGCGCCAAGTACCTTTATGATGTTGATGAACGAAGTCCTGAAGGATTTCATCGGAAAATTTCTTATCGTATATCTGGATGATATACTGATTTTCAGTAAAACAGAAGATGAACATCTGAAGCATTTAGCCATTGTGATGAGGAGATTATAGCAAGAGAAGCTGTTGATAAACATAAAGAAGTCCTCATTCATGAAGACAGAGCTCATTTATTTGGGATTTGTTATTTTAGCAAATGAGTTGAGGATGCATCCAGATAAGGTGGAGGTAATCAAGAATTGGCCATCACCGAGGAACATATTTGAGGTGAGAAGTTTTCACGGTTTGGCTAGTTTCTACTGAAAATTCATCAAGAATTTCATTGGAATTAGCACAGAAATGATGGACACAGTGAAGAAAATACATAAATCTTTTCACTGGACTGAAGAGGCTGAGATGAGTTTCAATTTGTTGAAACGGAATATTACGGAACAACCAATTCTGGTGTTACCGGATTTTCAAAAGACATTTCAGGTAAAATGTGATGCAAGTGGGTTTGCAATAGGAGAAGTCTTAAGTCATGATGACAGACCAATTGCATATTTCAGCGAGAAGTTGAATGAAGCGAAGGTGAAGTATTCCACATATGACAAGGAATTTTATGCCATCATCCAGGCATTGAAGAAATGGAGGCACTATTTGATTCCAAAGGAATTTGTTTTGTATAGTGATAACCATGCATTGCAGTTTGTGACTCAACAGGAAAAGTTGAATCAGAAACATGTTAAATGGGTTGAGTATATGCAGAATCTCACTTTTGTGATAAAACATATTTCGGGTACTGCTAACAAAGTTGTTGATTCTTTGAGCACGAAGTCTTTGCTGTTGCAGGAATTCAAGGTCAAGACGTTAGGTTTTGATGATCTCAGAGACATGTACGCAGATGATCCAGACATTAAGGAAGCGTATGAAGCAACTGAGAATATAGTTCTCAGAGATAGCAGAAAATGGGGTGAATACATGATCCAGGAAGGATTGCTATTTAAAGGCAATCAACTGTGTATTCTGAATTGCTCCATGAGGGAGAATCTGCTGAAGGAGAAACACAGTGGAGGATTGGCCAGACACTTCGATCATGATAAGACATTCGCTAAGCTAAGTGAGTCATACTTTTGGCCAGGGATGTGAGCAGAGGTCAATAGGTTTGTAGACAGATGTAGGATTTGCCATCATTCAAAGGGAAGGAAGCAGAATGTGGGTTTTTATCAACCATTGCCCATACCTGAGAATCCATGGGATGGAATTAGCATGGATTTCGTATTGGGATTGCCAAAGATGCAAAGAGTATTTGATTCGATCTTTGTGGTAGTGGATAGATTTTTCAAGATGGCACATTTTATCCCATGTCAGAAAACCAGTGACGTGACACACATCGCGAACCTGTTTTTCAAAGAAGTCGTTCGACTTCACGGCTTACCAAGGAGTATTGTTTTGGACAGAGATACAAAGTTCTTAGGACACTTTTGGAGGACATTATGGAAGAGGCTGGGGACTAACTTGTTGTTTAGTTCTTCTTATCATCCTCATACGGATGGATAGACATAAGTGGTGAACAGGAGTCTGGGAGACTTGATGAGGAGCCTGGTGGCGAAGCACCACAACAGTTGGGACAATGCATTGTCGCACACAGAGTTTGCATATAACGACTCAGTGAATCGGAGAACAGGCCAGAGTCCATTCCATATTGTATATGGCATGTAGTCGAGAGGAGTTTCTTAATTGAGAGATTCAGAACAGACTGCTACTAGGAGCGCTAGTGCAGAAGAATTCGCGAAGGCGATGAAAGAACTTCACAGCCAGGTGAAGGAGCGATTGCAGAATTCAAGTCAGGAGTATAAGCGGAGAGAAGATCAACATCGAAGACAACTTCAATTTGACATTGGTGACTTGATTCTAGCGCACTTGAGAAGAGAAAGGTTCCCGAGAGGAACATACAATAAATTGAAGATGAATAAAATCGGACCATGTAAGGCTTTGAAGAAAATGGGAGAAAATGCTTATGATATTGAATTACCCGAGGGGGTCGAAATTTCTCTGATATTCAATGTCTCAGATTTATACCCATATAAACTTGAGGAAACATGTGTAGAAGGTGAACAACCAAGGGTTCAGTGGAAAAAGAAGATGCCAGTTGCAGAGAAGCAACAGATGGAGCAGATACTGGATAAACGAGTGGGTAAGAAGACCAGAAGGAAAGAATACTTTGAATATTTGGTCAAGTGAAAGGGCCATCCAGTTGAAGATGCCAGCTGGTAAAATGAAGCAGAGATTCTAAAGCATGGACAGATCGTGCGAGAGCTCATGGATAGGAGCCCATGAAAGTTTTCAAGCGAGAGAGTATGATGCAGGAGCATCCCTCACATCAAGCGAGCTAGCGCGGAAGACAAAAGACAGTTGGAAGGTGTCCAACACAAATTTTTGAAATTTCCCTTGAAGTTGATGCGCCAAATATAAATGAGATCATTTAATGAAGGCGCCTTGGTATAATGTAATCAGACCTTGAGCGCCCCGCTCTCGTCTGAAGTAGATGGAGGCATTTATAATAGTTAATGTAGGTAGATAGGATTTTTAATTCTAGATTAGACAGTTTTAGAAGAAAGAGGGAAACGGGATATAGACACCCTCATTGTGCATTGTAACATAGTTAGAAAAATTCTAAGCATTGAGAAGAGAAGCAGAGAATTGTGTAGAAGCACCCATGTATAGTTATTTGTATTAATAGAAGAAATTGATTCAAGTTCATGGCATTGTTTTTGTTCTCTGTGTATGTGTGTTAATTGATATGCTCATGAGTATTTACTTCCTTTTATGCATTTGTTGTTATGCTGTGTATATGATTTCATGTGTTGCGATTGAAGTCTGAAAGGAAGTAGAAGGAATGAGTTTCAATTGTTTCTCTATTTGAGCAAGGATTCCTGCAAGGAGTGCAGTTGAAGTCATCCTCAAGGAGTGCGTTGACAGAAGGATCAGATAGTTTAACTCTTGTTCTCATTCACCCAGAAGTGAAATTGGGTTATAGGAGCCATGCAAGGAGTGCGCAGGCTAAGAAAAGTCTCAGTTGTGAATCTGAGCGAAGCGTTGAAGGACTGTTGCTGCAGGTGTGCGCAGAGTCGGAAGAACTCAACACTTGGAAGTGTTCGAGGATTGTCGCAAGGAGTGCATGGAAGAGTCTTCAGGGAGACTCATAATTGTGTGAAGCTCAGGAAGGACAAGGCTTTCAAGCTCGTCAAAAAGAATCACAGAGAGTCTGTGTCGTAGAGTGTGTGAACATGCACTGCAAAGTTACATGCAGTGGGACCAGTTTTCATAGATGAATACTGGGTTCACCTATAGAAGACATCCAGATGGAAGATAGACGGTTAGGATCTTGTGGAGAAGATTGGAAAAATCTCGTCAGTCGTTGGATCTACCAAAGAAGTAAGGAGGTTACGACTGTGTTCGGAGTTCAAGCTCCAGGGATCATGAGCCTTTGGATCGTGGATCAATTACCCATCAGCCGTCTGATCTGACAGGATTTGCACACGGTTTAAACCCTCATGAGTAGAGTAAGAACCCCAATAGGCGTCGGAATATCGAGTTGTCGGGGTTCGAGAAATCGAGATTCACGAGAGCAGAAGATCGGAAACTTACATAGAGAGAATCCTGGGAATATCGGGACCGTCCATTTGTGGAGACGCGTAGCGGATATTGAGGCATCGGGAGTCGGGAAATCGGAGTTCCTGAGTTCATGAGAGTCGGGACATTAGAATTCTCAAAACCCCGACGAGTTCAGAGCCATCCATCTGGTGGGACAGATGGCAGGGATCGAGAAGATAAGAATCCGTGACTAAGTGAACCCCGAAACGGTGGAAGGATCACGGCCGGAGGATCTCAGGGAGGACATGTGTCACGTGGTCGTCTAGATCGGGGATGTGGTCATCGGGGTTCAGGTAAGTAAGTGTTCATAGTCTTGTAAATCCTTGAAACAACGAGGAAATATCTGAACCGTCCATTCATTTAGGACGCGTGTTAGAGATCTGAAGGGAGTCGGAGTTCGGCATTTCGCAAGTCCTAGGGACGAGGCATCCAGGACATCAAAAATCGTGAAACCCCAAGAGTTAACCAGGGTCATCCATCAAGGGAGGATGCGTGGAAGTAAGCAGAACCATCCGGAAAAGTGCTGACAAGGAAGTCGTTTATCGGTGGTTGAGTCATCGGGATATCGGGGATCCTGGTGACAAGGTGTTTGTGCACTTTGGAATCACGAAGCCCGAAACCCCGATAGGGAGGAAGGTGCCACTGTGGGGGCCAGCTGTCAGCAAATGGGAGAGTCAGGATTCGAGGAATCGGGAATCTTGTGGTTAAGTGTTTTTCAGCATTGGAAACCCCATAGCCTCGACGAGGGATAAGACTACGGTCATGGGGGAAACGATCATATGGGCCAGGAGCCTAGCCAGGGGAGCTAGCATGAAAAGAGTGCATCGGGATTCGAGGGATCGTGAATCCTGAGGACGAGTATATTTGACATCAGAAAGCCCGAAACCCTGATGGGAATATGACTGCGGTCATATAAGAGAAGGTCGCATGGAATAAAGACTTAGCCTGGGAGGCTAAGGTAGCAGAGGAGCATGTCGGGAATCGAGGATTGGTGAACCAAGTTGTTTGGACATCACGAGTGTCAAAATCCCGATAGGAGGACCCCGATAACAAAAAGTTCAGCGTGGATTTAGAAGAAAGGGATACCCAGTGTTTAGTTGATGTGGGTGGAAAAAATCGCGATAGGGAGGTAGAAGAACCTTTCATTTCTTCGGGCCGAGGAAGGAGGAAAGATCCTGTGAGCAGATGTTCCTAGCGCGTGCACTGACGTCAATACTTCTATTGCATTACTGTGTTAGATCTGATAGATATATATTTCACAGTAGATTCTAGGAAGATAAAGAATACTAGATTGTTGTGTGTCGATCACTTTGAACCCACTTTACATTCCTTCTGGTTGTAGACATATATGTCCTGCAAGCCCCACATAGTTGCTTCATGTGAGACTACATCTTCCTTGTAGGTGTTGTCGAAAAGGCCAGTAGCTAAGGCTTGTTGGTGCGCTCTTGGAGATGAACCCTAGGTTTTCCTCTGTGCTAACAAATGGTTCCGTTGTCGGGACAAGAATCTTCTTGAGGGAATGTCAAGGCGGTTTCCATCAAAGACAAAAATTCAAAATTGGATAGAGGATCAAGAGAAGGACTTCACTGAAGCACTGAACAAGAACCCTAATATTAGTATAGAGGATTGGTTGGAGATATATATCTTTACTGATATACACGAGATTTTCTTTGGAGTAATCATCAGGAGCTATATGAGTGGTTAGCTAGGTTAGGATATACCCAGTTTGAGATCAGATTTAGACCTCCTGTGGTTTGGACATTGGCGTTGATCAAGAAGGTCAAGAGACTTGATAATGGCATGTCAAGAGTAGTAGATCATTGGTTTGATAGCACCATTGGAGGGTACATCATCGAGTTTGTTATTGATAGAGTAGAGTCATATAGCCAAGACGAGAGATATTTCTTCAAGGGATCCAGAGGAAAATTTTTACATTTTCTGAAGCTGAAGATCAAGATGCTATTGCATGAGAAGAACATCTTGAAGATACAGTAGATTGGTCAGATCCAGAAAAGGTAATGTTCAAGAATTCAGACAGCGACAACGAAACATAATATGGACATACGCGTAGTGGGAGAGCATTCATAGAAGTTCATCTTGTGAACTTATTCAAGAATAACTACGGGGATGAGGGTTTTTATAGTGGAGAAGAGGCAGATGTGACAGGCGAAGAGAATTCAGAACCCACTAGGGTAGAGTAAGGGAAAGCTAAAGAACCTCACCGGGATGAGCCAGAAACTTTAGGAACTGCGCATATTTCTGAAGTAAGTACTATTAATCCCCCTGTTGTTTCAACAACACTAAGCAATCAAACTAGTCAAAGTCACAAGAGTCCTCAGAGTACTATTACTAGCATTTCACCATATAATCACATAGGAAACCTATGAATATCTATGGCAGATGAGATGAGGCTACCTATCTTTATGGGTGATGGGTCTGAAGACCCTGATCAACACTGGTTCCTATGTGAAGCAATATGGAATATTAAGAATGTCACTGACAAAGCTATTAAAAGAACCTAGTTTAGTACTACCCTAAGGGATCGCGCACTGAGTTGGTACATGAAGCTTGTCCAAGGACTTGCATAGCCTAAGTTGTTGATTCATATCAAGAATATGTTGATTGTAGAATTCAAGAAACCAAAATCAAAATCACAATTTATCACAAAGCTGAAAGAGATAAGGTAGAAGGTAGATGAACCCGTTTGGGAATTCGATCAGAGATTTAAGAACTTAACATGTCGATTGAATTTTCAGATCCTAGATGAGCAGAACAAAGAATGGTTCATTGTTTCCCTTTTACCACACATCAGATTTCCTCTGATGCAACAAAATATTTCTTCACAAGCTGAGGCACTGGAGATCGCCATGAAGTTATAATCAACCCCTATGGGAGAATCTAGTTTAGGTATGAGCCAAATCTTGAATCAGCTAACTAGTTTGTCTATGCAGGTCGAAGATATGAAAAAAGTCAAGGGAAAATATAAAAGAGAAGACATATGGTGTGTCAGATGCAGATCAAAAGGCCATGACAAGGAACACTGTATCCTATTCCATGAATACTTGGCCTCTGGAGCTCCAATCCCTTTGAATCAAGTGACCTTAACCTGGTGCGAGGTATGTAGAAATAGACATCACCCTGGTCAGTGCTATTACATGAAAAACTATGTTCATACACCCACAAATTTGTATTGCACGTTCTGTAAGTCCATGGGAAATGATGATAGGGATTGTAGGGATTACGATCTCATGCATGAAAGGTCAAGAGACATATACAAAATTCAAGGAGAATTACATCAAGAAGTAAACACTATGTAGTATAACTCCCATGGGAGAGGAAACTTCAATCCTTTCAATGGATTCAGAGGATGAGGATGAGGAAGAGGTATGGGTCGAGGCTGAGGATAGATAATATGTTATAACTGCACACGGCCAGGACACCTAGCAAGGGAATTTCAGAACCCTTGTACCACTTGCAGCTATTGCAACTCCTTCGAGCATGTTATAGGGGAATGTCCAACATTGCTCCCTAAGCTTCAGGAAAGACGAGGACCTCAATAGAGCCTGTAAGTGTAACTGATATATGTCAAACCTCGTGGAGAAGACCCCAGAGTTGTTGTTATCACTAGAGGAGGCGTTGTTACAGGAGAAGACAGTCTGACCCAAGGAATGACTACAGAAGACTCAGGAATCAGGAAAGTTGGAGAGAAGACCCAAACTTTTGATGTAAAGAAATAAATACATATATTTGAGGAGGAAAGAAAATATTTCAAAGAAGACCAAGGCTCTTCATCAAAGACATGACTAGAAGTAAGGGAATATGGAATGCTGTAGACATTTGATCACTCTGCTTTGCTAAGAGAAGGAAAATAGGTAAGTAAGCTCATGGAATTTCTATATACTTGTATTAAGTTGATTTAGGATGAGAGTGTTGTACAAGAAATAAAACATTTAATCAGACAGTATGAGCTAGGAAAGATAGACCCCTTACTGAATAGGGTAATAAACCAAATCTCTAAAAAGAGGAGGAAAAATAAGGAACTACACTTGAATGCTCAAATAGGAGAATATGATATAGACTATGTGGTCCTTGACTTAGGGTCAGAGGCCAATGTCATGACGAAGAAAACTTGGGCACTGATGGGAAAACCAAAGTTGATCTATTCCCCTATCAGTGTTAGGATGGCTAATGAGCAAGTTGTCAGCCCCTTTGGAAGATTGGAGCATGCCCTTGTGGACATCAACAAAGTAAGAACGTTTGGAGATTTTGAGGTAATTGAGATAGTTGATTATAGTTGTCCTTACCCTGCGTTGTTAGGAATTGATTGGGCTTTCAATAATTCCATTGTGGTTGATTTAAAGAAAATACATGACGTTTGAAAGAAATGGCCTTAGGGTCATTTAACCCTTAGATCCAGATGAAGTTCAACAATACACAGAGCCCATCAGAGAAGAAGATCATGCATATGAACTGGAAAACATATAGAAATTAACAGCTAGACAACATGATTACATTAATCCTATGGTCGATGGAAACCTAAGATGGCGAAGTGACAACACATGTTCATCAGACTCAGAAGAAGCACTGGAAAACTAGCAGTATAAAATGTATGAAGTATCTACAAGAATATGTGCTATATTAACCAGAGAAGTCCGTTGGATCGACACAACAGTAAGTAACTTACCCACCTTTGATGGTCTGAATCCTTTAGAAACATTCTTGTTGGAATTTGAAGAAAGTGTACCAATGCAACAAAGATTGTGGTAAATGGATGAGGCCCTGAAAGAAACCCCAAAAAGATGGTGGGGGACACACAAAAACAACATTACAGAATGGGTACAATGTTGTACCTTGATGACAATGCGGTTCTCAGCACAAGTAGAAGGCTGCAAAGTTCGGTACACAGATCAAAGTTGCCCAAAGGACCATGTGCGAAGTTACGAAGAAGCCTGGAGAAACATTCGTCAAGAGAAGTGGGTGAACAATTTCATTAACACAATGGACACGACACCTATCAACTGGTACCTTCAAGTAGAGTTGCGCCTCATCACTACAGATTGGGAATGTATGACTTAGAATTTTGTAACCACCTTCTTATTTGAAAGTCAATATCCTTCAGTAGATCAAGCACTGCATATTTTAAGAAAGAAAGTATTCGAGGAGGTATCTAAGCTCCCTTTGGAGCAAGAAGAGGACGAATGGATTGCGCCTCTCCAGAAACTGCAAGGTTGTTACAACATCAATGCTGATGAATACAATGATCCAAGAAAGGTGAACATCACAGAAATAGAAGGCCAAAGAGATGTGGGAGGACTAGGAGTTGAGTTACCATTCATTGGACAACCAATCAATATTAAGAAGGTCAATATTGGAACAGAACAGACACCGAAGCTTGAAAATGTTGGAGATTATATGGATGCTGCCACAATTGACAAGATTACAGAATTACTGCATGAATATCAGAACTTGTTTCCAACCAATTTCACTGATATGAAGGGAATTAAAGGGCCTATGGGAGAGATTAGGATACCTTTGAAACCAAATGCAAGACTAGTCAAACAGATACCCTATAGACAAAACCCTAAATATAAGAAGAAAGTGAATATTGAGCATGACAGAATGTTGAAAGCAGGGATTATAGAACCTATGGAAGAAACATAATGGATTATCCCTATGGTGGTGCAAGAAAAGAAGATAGGAGAGATTAGGATCTATGTAGATCTTAGGAAGATGAATGATTTATGTTTGCATGACCCCTTCCCTACACCATTCACTGACAAAGTGTTAGATAATGTGGGAGGCCAGGAGGTATACTCTTTTACAGATGGATTCTCGGGATACCATCAGATCCAGATTGCCAAGGAAGATCGCCATAAGACCACATTTGCATTAGAATGGGGTTCCTATGAGTATACAGTGATTCCATTTGGATTGAATAATTTCCCAACCATATTTTCCAGGGTGGTGGTCGAAGCATTCAAGGAGTTTCTGCATAAATTTCGAGAAGCATATTTTGATGATTGGACTGTTTTTAGTTTATTGAAAAATCATATTGAATGTCTAAGGATAATGTTGGAAAAATGAAAGAAATGTCAAATTGCCTTGAATATGAAGAAATGCATCTTATTCTCACCATTTGGAGTGTTGTTAGTTCATATTTTATGCAAGCAGGGATTGTTGGTCGATCCATCTAAAATTGCCATTATAGTTGATCTACCCCCTCCTACTTCATTCAAACAACTACGCACTGCGCTGGGACATACTGTATACTACAGGAAGTTCATTAAAGGATATGCCCATATTACAACACCCATGGAGAATATTTTGAAGAAAGACTATCAGTTTAGTTGGACAAAAGAGTGCCAATAGAGCTTTGACACACTGAAACAGAAAATGGTTACTGGGCCTATTCTGGTTTTTCCAGATTGGAGCAAGGAGTTTCATGTGCATGTCGATGCATATTATATTGATTTAGGAGTAGTGTTAGCACAACCTGGGGAAGGATATATTGACCATCCATTATCCTTTACCAGCAGGAAGCTATCAGCTACTGAGATCAATTGCACCACTACCGAGTGAGAGGGGTTAGCCATGGTGTATGCGCTACAGATATTTCGCCACTATTTGTTGGGAGGACACTTTAAAATGTTTACTAATCACTCTGCCCTGAAATACCTATTCAACAAGCCAATGTTGGGGGGGATAATATGCATATGGATTATGCTATTTCAAGAATATGAATTTGATATCATAGTAAAGCCAATAAGAATGAACAAAAGTCCTGACCACTTGTCGAGGTTGGAACATGAAGAAGAGCCCACTAGTTTGGAGGATACACTGTCGAACGCATAATTTCTTTCCATTAGAAAGATTGATGACCACTTCACAAAAATAGTCCAATTCCTGTCAATAGGAATGGAACCTAGTGAGTATACAATTCCCCAGAAGAAACAACTAGTAGTGTGCACTACAGACTTTTCACTTATATTTGGACAACTCTACAAGATGGGACCTGATGAGATATTGAGAAGATGTGTTATGGAGGAAGAAATATTGATTATCCTCGTGGAATCTCATGAAGGCATTACATGAGGACAATACACAGGGAAAGAAACTGTGCATAAGGTGCTTAGAGATGGCCTTTGGTGGCCTACCTTACACAGAGATGCTAAATAGTATTACAAAGCCTGCGATGTATGCCAAAGAGTTGGGAAACCATACAAAAGAGATTAAATTCCATTAGAACCATAGCTGAACCTACAATCATTTGAGAAATGGGCCATCGACTTCCTGGGACCTATAAACCCACCAGGAAAGCGCACAGGAGCAAGGTACATAATTACAACAACAAAGTACTTGACCAGATGGGTTGAAGCAAGAGAAGTTAAGGACTGTAGTGCAACTACAACTGTGTGCTTCATATTTGATGACATCATAACCAAGTTTGGATGCCCAGAGATCCTTATGAGTGATTAAAGCACGCATTTCATAAATAATATTATTGAAGCCTTGACTGAGGAATTTGCAGTCCATCACCAGAAGAGAACGCCTTACCATCCATAAGAAAATGGGACAGTGGAAGCATTCAAAAAGATATTGGAGATAGCGTTGACGAATATTTGTAGTGTGAACAGGGATGACTGGGATTTAAGAGTACCAACAGTACTATGGGCCTATAGAACCACTTGCAAAAAATTTAGAATGCAGACCCCTTTTAAGTTGGTGTATGGTCTTGAAGCTGTTGTCCCAATGGAATATTTGGTACCAAGCCTAATAAGTGTTTCCTTTATAGACATGGATTGTGTTAGCACTGTTCAAGAGAGGCTTGCATAGTTGGTCGAACTCGAAGAAGATAGATTTATTGCAGGATTCCATCAGCAAGTACAAAAGGAAAGAGAGAAGGCCTATCATGACAAGGACATAAAGAAGAATGCATTTAAACAAGGTGATCTAGTATTGGTATATGAAAGTAAGTTCATAAAACATCCTGGGAAGTTTAGAACGCATTGGCTTGGGCCATATGAGATCGCCTATGTTACAGAAGGAGGAGCTATGCAGTTGAAGACTTTGAAGGGAGAATGGAAGGAAGGATTAGTGAATGGGAGCTGGTTGAAATTGTATAATGACAACCCATTGCCCCGCACATCTAAGTAAAATCATAAGGAAAAGGGTCTATGTACCAGGTGCAGTTGAAACTGGGTACCACACACAGAAAAGACAGTCTATACAAGGAAGGAAGGAGATGAGGCATAGAGAAGAAAGAAAAGGTTGCACTCGACAGTATGAAGTTGAAGTAAAACAAAAAGGTCAGATATGAAGTGCCTTGGGATGAGTCAAAGGTGAGTGTTGGGGGCCTGTTAGCCCTTGGTTATGGAAATAAGTGAAGATCAGGGAAGAAAAGGAAAATTGTGAACTGCACGGAAGACACAGTGACTGTTACTAGGTGGAAGTGAGCAAAAGAGTAGAAAATATGTAGCAAAGTAAAAGGAAGCAAGTCGTTGAACAATGAAATTGAGGACGACAAATCAGAAAGAAAGAAGGATCATGGAAAACTCAGAAAGAGGAAAAATCCATTGTTGGATGCTTTGGAGCACCATGCGATAAGAAAGGAAAGATAGTTTGGTGAATCCTTGAAAACGTGGCTCAAAGTTGACCTAGGGTTTTAGACACCTAGGGTTTTGGTTTCTAGGGTTTTGACACCTAGGTTTTGACCTAAGGATGTCGGTGAAATATTGTAATGTATAAATAAGAACCTACATGAGGGAAGGAGGTTCGATCCAGTTGTACTATTGACATGAGTGATTATTGTTGTGTGAGAGAGAAGAGTTAAGTGTGAGAGCCTTCTAGTATTGTAAGATCTTCAGATGGGTGTGAAGGTCAAGTCCTATAGTTGGGTGTGCAAGAAGGGGAGAGACAAAGAGGAGAAGAAAGAAGATATGTTGGCTGAGAGCGCAGATAAGAACTATATGCTTCATATTAATACATTATAAAGCACAATTTTATGGGCGTATCCCTAGAGAGAGGGTGAACCACGTATATCTTGTGTTGTACGTGTGATTGGTGTTCTATTATTTGTTATTGGTACATTGTTATTGAATTAATGTGTTAGATATTATAGATATATCTTGCACAGTAGATCATAGGAAGATAAAGAATACTATATTGTTGTGTGTCGATCACTTTGAACCCACTTTACATTCCTTCTAGTTGTAGACATCTCTATCCTGCAACCCCCACATAGTTTCTTCGGGATAGACTACATATGCCTCGCAGGTGTTGCCAAAAGGGCCAGTAGCTAGGGATTGTTGGTGCACTCTTGGAGCTGAACCCTACGTCTACCCCTGTGCCAACAAATGGTTCTGTTGTCGGGACAAGAATATTTTGTATACTCTACAATTGAGAGCACCTCCAAATTCTCTTACAACCCACTTGGATTTTTTCTTGACTGTTGCACACTTGAAATAAGTCACATAGATAATTTCACTCTATCTTCTCCTTCTCCACCTTTGCCTACTATATACAGACAAAAATTTGGTGCTGATACCACTTGATGGTATCAAACAAAACCTTTTCTTAGGCTCTGATACCACTTGATGTTGTTAGACTACCTCTTATTTCCTGTGCCTACTGTATGCAAGAAAATTTCCACTCTGATACCACTTGGTGAAGCCCCCCCTTCTCTCCTCCAGGTTCTACAATCTCTTAGTCAAGGATCATTCAAAAAATTGAGTCAGATCAACTCTTCGGCCCCTACTGGACCTGCAAATCCATAATACACAGGCCCCTAATTTCTTCCCTATTCCCATAATAGTGAACGAGGACATATGAACAACCGTAGAGTCTCTCAAGAGACCTCGGGCCAAACTATGGGCAAACTTTGTCGATACTCGATGATTTCGGGTCCTTTTTCCTCTTCCTCGTGCAGGTCTGTGCTGACCCAAACCCCTCAGGTCACTTTCTCTAGCTTCCTCTGCCTTCGATATCGAATATCAGGCCTTAGCCCCTTTTCTCCTATGGTAACTACATGTGACTCCAGGCTATGACCAGGTGCCTATTCAAAGGGTGCTTCAGAGCTCTAGGTTCCAGTCATTTTAACTTCTACTAGCGCCAATTCCTCCGAAGTGGATTTTCGATGGATTGAGGCTCCATCCTCCACGCGTCCCCTTACAGATCAATGGTCCACGCTCTCCTTTGAGATCAATGACCACAACAACTTCAGGCTCTAGTGCTTTGGCGAATTTCGAACAACTATCACACTAATTCACCAGAGTGATAAAAATCTAGAGTACGCAATCTGCTGATACTTGTCAGATTATGATGGATGGCTTAGATGGAATCTGGTTCTCCAACCTTCGGGATCCTCTGACACCTTACCCTCCTTATTTGATGGTTGAAACGAACTCCGACACTCCAACCTTCGAGATTTACACCTCCACCAACTCCACCTTCTCTCGGAGTGGATTTTCTTTGGACTGGCAGATCTCTTGCGACACGTCCCCTTTCAATTGATGGCTAGTATGACTTCACGAATCCATCCTGTTAACACTCTGTAAATTTCCAGGAGGTTGACAAAGAAGGAATCTACAAAGGTAACTTTATCCAACCGCTTTTAAAGTTGGGATCTAGCCCTTCCAGCTTCAGAGAGGGATCTCTCTATATGATTTAGCTTTGTTTTTAATCTAGATATTAGGCTAGGTAAAGGGACAAGTATGTTTTGTTGTAAAGGGTTTAAAAATTGGTTGAGACAATCTACACATCCATTGGGCTATGGGGTCTGTGTTTAATTAGATATGAGATACAACCATAAATGCCGAAGAAGATCTTCACAGGGCGAGATAATACACTCATTGGATATTTAGTAATTAAAATGATGGACAGAAGAAAAGATAAGGAAAATAACTTCAACTAACAAGCAGTTAAGAATTTCTTAATTGAAGATATTAGAAGATAAACATTTAAATCTTCAGAATCGGAAACAGGGTATCAAAGATAAATCCTGCAACATTTCGCTATTCATAAAGATTAGTTACAGAAAACAAAATGATTACGGAGAAAGAAAAACATTCAACTTAGAAGATCAACGTCACCAGTGAACATACGGAAGAATCGTGTAAAAGTGCCTCTTCTTTATTAATGGTAGATCTCTTTGAAAATAGTACAGTTTGATAGCAATAGGGAGTTTGAATCAACAACCCTCAATACTTAGAGAGTTGAAGTATTTATAATTCAAATTACAAATGTTCCCATCATAACTGATCGGGACGTGCTCATTCTATTTTTAGTTTAACTGCTTTAACTAATCAAAAACTGTTTGATGACTCACTACAACTGCATGCAGAATTTTTGGGGTAGGCCGTTGGCGAGGTGCCCTCGCAACCTCTTCCGACTGGACTGGTGACTGGATAGTGACAACTCATTTGCTAATCTAGTAGATCACAAAGTTCTTCCCATTGGAGATGACTTGGCACTGTGACTTTAAGTAATCTCCGATATACTTTATCCATGTCTGTATATTTAGAAAATGTAGGCTTAATGAGGAATATATGTCTAATCTCGTGTTGGATACCAATATCCAACTGCAGGGCATCCATGAATGCTTTGCCTGTGATGCTCCCTCCTATCCCTGCAAACTTAGAACTATCCTTAGACACTTCAGCTAATCTCTTCTTGTAATCAGGGAGTGTCATTAGTTTGTCATTAATGACCTTCAGACCAGGTAGGCCTTTCTTTTGGAGAGCATCAATCTTGTTGAAGAACTTATGTACTCCCTGATCCATGACTTGAACCTTTTCCTCGAGCTGAAGCATTAGAATTCTCTTGGTTAGAACCCTTTTTACCTCGAGTATAGTCTATGTTCTGTCCTCGATTTTTAATTCTTCAAGTTCCTCTCTGGTCTTGGAATTCAAGAACCTGATTATCTCATTTTCTTGTGCTGGCATGTCTCCTAGCTCCACTCTGATTTTCTCAACAGCCTCCTTGCTCATCTGGAGAAACTCATTTTGTTCAAACATGATTTGAATCATTGGCCAGATTTCATTGATGGACTTGGTGATATCTGTCCATACAATTTCTTTGACCTCATCCAAAGTCTTCCCTGCCATTGTCTTCTTTTGGAGCTGCTGTAACTCCTTCCTGATATGATCATTAACCTGCTTTTCTTTGGATAGGCTTGTTTGGAAAGAATTCCTGATCTCTTGGAGGTTCTCCACCTCTTTCTTAAGCCTGTTGATTTCTGACTCTTGCAGTTTCATCCTCTCCATGGACTTGGCGAGGTTTGTTGTTCCTTCTGGTAGTGGCACGGATGTTGCATATGGAATGGCTGTCACTATTGTTGTGCTCAAACCTGCAATTGGGATAGCACTCAATGGAATGCCTTCCATTGGCTTCGTCTTCTCTTTCTCCTTTAGCAGTCTCTCCATCTCAGCCTCCATCTCTTTTAGCTGAGCATTCTGCTCCATGAGTAACTTTAACATCTCATCCTTTTCACCTTCCTTTTATGCTATCTCCTTGGCCTGTGAGTCCTCTGTGGGCGGGAGTTTCAGCTGTTTTCTTAAGGACGCGATGTCAGAATTTTTCTTTTTTATCATCTCTTCGGCAGCTTTGACATTCGTCGGGTCATAACCAATTTTGAGGACCAGCTCCTCCAAAGTCTTGATTCTGTTGTCTTTCGCGAAAGATGATATTTTCTCCATCTTGAGTTGGGTCTGAGCATTGCTCAAAGACACTTGAAACTTTGCTGCAGAAGCTGAAGCGTGAGCCAATGTGTGAAAATCCATCTCCCCTGTTTGTTTATGTAGATCCATCTGATCTGTCGAATGCACGTCCTTCGCCTGGAACTCGAAAGTGGCCCTTTTGTAATCTGAGATCACCTTGGGATCCGGTACCTGTGCTTGTAGATAAGACATATGCATCCTACCATTTTCTGTGTCAAATGTCGAAATAAGCCTATGCTGAGTTGTGGAAGACTGCTTCCGAAACTGGGCATAAGTGCTGCTAGTGAGGGTTTGGTTCTTCTTCTTGATCAATTCATATTTCTCGAAAATGCCCAACTTGGGCCCAGTTTTTCTTGGTGGAGTATCCTTGGGAGAATGTGTGGGTTTCTTCGGTACTACTGTTGTGATTGCTTTAAGTTGGCTTGACCCGAAAGGTAGAGTGACTGGCTTGACCCCGGTGGTAGTTACTTTGGTAGTCGAGACTTCTTATTCTATTGTCGCGCCAAGCGTTGAAACTGTCTTTGGCTTCTTGGTGTGCATCTTGAACTCCTCTGATGACACCTCTGTTATAGGAGGAGACGACTCCTATCGAGGCCTCTTCTCCTTGGGGACCTGGGGTGTGGTAGTGGGTGTCACACTCGTCGAGGGCACCTACTGTTTGACTTCAACTTGTTGTTCCACATCCATCAAAGTATCAGGCATCCAAACTGTTTGATTAGCAAATTTCTCGATCTCTGGCTTGGACTCATGAGCATATGGGACATTCTTATTTTTCACTCTCATTTCCAAAATGATCCCGCGTGGATCATAGTGCCAGGTGAAACTTGTAAAGAATTTCATCTCCTTTAACATTCTGTCCGCTTCCTCCCCTGCGCCTCGACTATTGCAGATGAAAGACCCAATCTGCCCCTTGATCCACAATTGTTGTTTCTTCTTCAGGGAAACAAAGTGAATATCATCTGAATTCATTATCTGCCTGATATATTCTAATGCAAAAATTCATACCGGTACATATCTCGACAGCTTGTAGGGTGCCAATTCGCACCCGAAAACTCTGATCTCGGTGTGATTTTGATACAAGAACCAATCTCCTGTCTTTGCATTGTCCGAGAGATGTAGAATTCTCTGGACCTCTTCATTTATTCGTGGCTCAGGCCTGCCACTCAGCATGCTTACCACCGGGTGATAGAACAGATCAATGAAAACCTTGAAGCTGTACTCTGTGGAGTTATGCTTTAGAAGAGAATTCCATGCAGTGACTGGTTGGGGCCTTTCGTCTGCATCCATCTTCTGCATGGAGAAACTGAATCTGTCAGCTTGAAAATAAACGAACATATATGCCAGTATAGAAGAATATCTGAACATCCCCTATGTGCCAAAATTCACGAATTGTTCATGAATATTATTGGCCAAGAAGGTGTTGTAGTCGAACTGCATTGTGGGATTTTCATCGTTTGAAAAAATGGACAGAAAACCCAGGATGGGCTCGTCTACCCATTGGTCAGAATAGTAACCAAGCAGAGCACACAGAAAAGAAATGATTTGATTTCCTTTGGTGGAGAACATGGAAGAAGGGTAAGGGGGGTTGGTGGAAGGGAGTTGAGCAGAAGTGGGGAGAAAAAGCTCAAAAGTCTGAGCTCTTATGAGGAAAGGTCATTTTCTGATATAACTCAGTGAGGATTTCTAAATTGAATGGGGACGCAGATTCGGCATGGGGTATTTGCATCATCTGGTCAATATCTTCGGGGGTGATGAAAAAGAGGACATCTCCAGACGAAGAAACGATGGATTTCTGGTCGGGGACGTAATGGGCTTGGCATTTGAGGGCGAATTCTGGGAAATGATGAATCTGGGGAAAGAGATACAGGGGCAAATTGGACTCCCAGAGTCCAATTTCATCACTCTGGTCCAGGAACACCTCCCGGAGCCATGAATGAAGATCCGAAAAGTTGAAGTCGCAAATGGTATCTGCGATCAATCGATCTTTATCGACCAAGGGAATTTTTTCGAAGTTGACAGGAGGAGCAAGAAAAGGATTATCTTCTCCTTCCGCTTGTCTTGGATTTGACACCATTTCAGCAACTGTAACTGCAATAAAATGATGTTAGTGGGGAATACTAAATGTAGGTGAAGGTGGCGGAAAAGTAATGGAGGCGGGAGAGTAAACTTTTTTGGTGCGATGGACGAATAGTGCATGAAGAGGGAAAACGGTTGTTTTATTTAAAACTGGGTCGGTTGGATGCGGGAAAATGGTCAGCATGACAATGGGTATATTATCCAGTTATTAATGGACAACGGGCCACTTGGAGGTGATATGGCAGGTGACGGTGACCAAAACATACGGAGGGTTGACGTGGTTTCTAGGGATTGGCGGTGATGGGAAATGAAATTTGACATAAGGGGCTGATCATGATTGGAAAGGGTAAAGGCCTGAAAACAGGGACTGACAACAGTTATGGAATGTGACACGACCCCGGGAACAAGTGGGGCATGTGGACTCAGTGGAGGATGACGTCCATGAGTGACGGGCTGTAAGATAGCATGGGAGGGATGTGACTTGAGAACCAATAGACCGACTCCACGAATGACTAGGGGTCCGCCGAAGNATTCTGGACCCCCCCCCCCCCCTTGGTTAAAGGCAGGACACCAAGGGGGGTCCAAAATTCATTTTGATCCATTGATCTGCGCGCTGGTTTCCTGGCCGCAGATCTTAGCGCACTCCTTAATACCCATTCCGGACTCCCCCCCTCCATTAAAGGCATAACGGAGGGGGGGGTCCGGAATTCAATGTGAACCGTAGATTTAAGCACTCTGTTCTGGGTCGTTTAGATGTACGCCCAAGTTATTACCAATTCCAGAAACCCCCCCTTCCATTAAAGGCAGAATGGGCGGGGGGGTCCCGAATCCAATGTGGACCATGGATTTAAGCTCTCTTTTCTGGACCGTCCAGATCTGCGTAAATATTATCACCAATTCTGAACCCCCCCTGATTAAAAGCAGAACACTAGGGGGGGTCTGGAATTCTCTGTGATCCGTTGATTGAAGCACCGTGATCTGGACCATTGGAAAGTGAATGTAACATAAATCATGAGCGGAGAAAAATGAGCTTGGGGAAAAACTTAGGATAAAAGCCATTTCATTGGTTTTTCTTTAATTTTGCATAGGAACACCACCATGGGACTTTGAACAACTATTTTTTAAGCACTTAGAACATGGTTGAGCCTTGATTTCAAACTGGGTTTAATGGATTTTGAACAATAAAGTAACTGGCCTATATGCTAACCTATCTTCCTAGGACAATTAACCGAGATTAAACTGTTGGGTTAAGAAATTACTCTACCTAAGGGCTATCTGACCAGGATTAGACAATCTGGTCAGATTTATTCACTAACCTAACCTAAGGGCTATGTGACCAGGATTAGACAGTCTGGTCAGATTTATTCACTAACCTAACCTAAGGGCTATCTGACCAGGATTAGACAGTCTGGTCAGATTTATTCACTAACCTAGCAACATTGAAAATTTAAAAGAACTTGGTCATGTTTGAAAGGTATGACCAAGTTACTATTATTGCATGGGGCTTTTGTTTCAATTATTTTATGCCCTCTTTTATTTTCTTTACTTTTTCCTTTTTCTTTTTCTTTTTGCAAATTATTTGAAGAATGAAATATCATTTGTCAACAAAATCACTAGATACAGATCATATCCAAGTCATCATTTGATTCCCATAATTTATGGGGTGATAACAGCGGCTCCACCTAGGGATGGTACTTGCCCTGTTAAGTGCCAAGAATCCTGGTTCCTATCATTCTGAACAAATCTGTCTAGTAGCCTTCGTTGATCTTATTCTCTGGAAAATTTGAGAAACAATGATTAGCAGCTCAGGGCCTTCTCTTCGGGCTTCAACCAACTGACTAACGTTCTTCACTCGGAAAATGCAAGTAAAAAATGAAAATTAAAACTAGTATGTACAATGGAGAGTGAGTTCTTCAAATCTTTTACTGAGGTGGGACATAATGTTTCAGCATCCTGCCATTCACTGGTGCTCCTGGCAGATCTGACCCATCAACATTGTTTAACAAAAAGGCATTGTTTCCTCTGAAAGCCTGGATTGTATATGTCCCTGTCCACACGTTATCAAATTTTCCATGTTTCCCTTTGTCTTCATTCCTGGCATCCCATCTCAACACCAAGTCTCCCAGCTCAAAATCATCCTCCTTGGTTCATTTGTCGAAGATCTTCTTGATGTTTTCTTGGATGACCTGGGTTTTGTTGAAAACTTCTTCTCTAGTCTGTTGCAAATGAATCATCTGGTTGATTCTTCTCTGTGAATCGTTCGGCTTAGCTTGCACATCTTGAAGTAATTTCATAACAGGGACTCCTAGAGAAGTAGGGAAAACTACCTCTATACCATAGACTAGCTGGTAAGGTGACATACCAATCGACCTTTTGGTGGTCAATCTATCTTCCCACAAAGCAAATACCAACTTATCGTGCCATGATTTTTTGTTTTCCTGCAATGTTTTCTTGATGATATTCACCAAAGTTTTGTTTGAAGACTCCGCCAACCAATTTCCCTGAGTGTAGTAGGTTGTGGAATGCCCCAAACTGATGTGATATCGGTTGCAGAAATCTATGAGTTTCTTCGATCGAAAGGCAGCTGCATTTTCAGTGATAATCTTTCTAGGACAACCAAAACAAGAAAAAATATTGTTTTCAAGGAATTTTATAATTACTGAGTCAGTAGCTTGCCTACTCGGTATCGCCTCGATCCACTTGGTGAAATAATCGGTGGTAGTAAGAATCCACTGGTGCTGACCTGAGGAAGGGGGGTGTATTTCTCCGATGAAATCGAGCCCCCATTGCTGGAAAGGAGCTTCAACTGATATAGGTTTCAGAGGTAAAGGAAGAAGTTTCCTTTTGCCTTCAAACAGTTGTCACTTGGTTTCTGATGTACCTCTGCAAACAGGGTGGGCCAGTAAAAACCAGCTCTGTGTATTTTGTTGGCTGTAACCTTCCAGTTCAAATGACCACCACATTCTCCTGCATGAAACTCCTGCAACACCTTATCAACTTCATCTTTCAGTAAACAATTTAAAAGAATGCCTGCAGGATCTTTCCAATACAAATTTCCTTCTAGAATACAAAATTTCAAAGCTTTCAACTTTAAAAATCTAGCTTTAGTCTTAGTTAAACCAGGGGGAGCTTGTAAATTTTGTAAGACAAATATAAGGTCTGCATACCATGGAGAGTTTATAAATACCTCTCTAACGTTTGGAGTCGCCATCTCACCCTGTTCATCTGCAACATCTAGAAAATTAATGTCAAGAGCCTGGAAGTTAGATTCAGCCATTAATTTAGCAAGGCCTTGGCCTTTGATTAGTTTTGTGGGCTTAATCTCTATATCATATTCTAAGATTACAACAATCCATTTTCCCCTTCTTCCATTAGGGTTGTCCTGTGTTATAATATCCTTTACTACCGAGTTCAGAACATAATCTATGGTGTGGGAATGGAGAATGAAGACCCTGAAGTCCTTTATAGCTTTCACCAAAGAAAAAGATTGCTTCTCCATGATTTTGTAGTTTAGGGAAGCATCTCTTAGAGCTTTGCTGAAGAAAGCTATGGGCTATTCATACCCTTCGTTGTTCTTCTGCAGCAACACTGCTGCTATAGTATGTTTAGAAGCGAAAGAAAAGAGATAAAAATATTTAGTGAAATCGAGACTGATCAAAACTGGGGCTTCTGTAAGTGCTCGTTTGACTTGTTCGAAGGATTGTCTAGACTCAGAGTCCCATTTTATTTTTATGTCCCTTTTAAGTATGTTTGTAATGTTCCTGAGGAGTTCGGCCAGGTTGGGAATGAATCTTCGTAGAAAGTTAATTTGTCCGATAAAAGACTGTAGTTATTTGAGGTTTCTTGGGTGTTCTACTTTTAGTATGGCCTCTATTCTGCTGGGGTCAATTCTGATTCCATCTTTAGAGATGATGTGTCCCAACAATTTGCCTTCTTCTAACCCAAAAAGACATTTATTAGGATTTAAAGAAATCCCAAACCTTCTACATTTCTCGAAAACTCGTCTGAGGTGTCGCAGGTGTTCATCATCAGATTTGGAAAACACAGTCACATCATCTAAATAAACGACAATAAACTTACCTACTTCTTCCAAGAAGGCGATATCCATTGCCCTCTGAAACGTGGCTCCTGCATTCACCAAACCATAAGGCATCTTCACGTACATGAAAGTGCCCCATGGTGTGGTAAAAGTGGTTTTATCCTGATCATCCGGGTGAACTAGGACCTGTTTGTAACCTGAGAAACCATCTAACAGAGATATTCTATTGGACCCGACCACCCTTTGCAGGAGGTGGTCCATTTTCGGGAATGGGTAATTAGCTTTCAGGGATACTTTGTTCAGATTTCAAAAATCAATACAGAGCCTGATTTCCCCGATCTTCTTCCGTGTAGGGACTAAATTAGAGACCCACTTAGAGAAACGTAGCGGTACTATGATCTTGGCATCATACATTTTCTTGATTTCTTTTTCTACCAGGGGAAGCAACTTGGGATTTATCCTCCTAAGTTTCTGCCTAAATGGTTTTTGATCTTCCTTTATGGGAATCCTATGTTGTATGATGCTGGTATCATAGGATTTTAAATCTTCATAGCTCCAGGCAAAAACATCAACATATTCTTTGAACAGTTCAATGTATTTGAGATTTTTTTCTAGGGGTAAGGATTTGGATAGTTTGACCATCCTAGGTTTCTCTTCGGTCCCTATATTACATTCTTCTACCTCTTGTCTGTGGGCTTCTATTTTTGGTTTCTTAGCTACATCGTTACTGTCAAACAGATATTCTAAAGGAACAAGTCCTCTAGGTAAAACATTTCTTTTCAACTGTAATACATCGACATCCATTTCGTCATCCCCTAATTCATCTGATTCTATGATATTTACACTATCACTTTCAAAATCCAAACTATTTACATTTTCATCTTCATTATCTAAATCTATATTAGTACATTCAAAATCGTTTTTACATTGCAGAAAGTCATCAATCTGATCATCGTTTCCAAACACTTGCCAGTACCTGATATTGTCTAGGCCTGTGGTTCTACATTTCACTTCAACAGTATATGGGCGAGTCGCACGGAAGGGGATCTTACAGGTAGCTTCGGACGTGGCTAATCCATCGGCCATGATATTCTGCCCTCTCGGCATTACCTGCAAGTCAACTTCGGTAAAACACCTCAAGGCATCAAGAACAACATTCCTGTAGGCTCTAAGGCGTGGATGTTTGGCAGAGTACTCACCTTTGATTTTCTCAATTATTAATTCAGAATCACCCCTCACCATTATCTGCTTAGCACCAACTTTTTTCAACAATTTCAGGCCGAGCATTAAAGCTTCATACTCAGCAACATTATTAGTGCACTGGAAATTTAACTTGTAGGAATGATTTTCTGAGTACCTGTTTCTGTGATTATGCAGCCAAAATCCGGCTCCTGCTCCTTCTTTACTCACAGCTCCATCAAAATCCATGCTCCAGAAATCGACGGGGAATTATTCGGTGATCACATTTTTCATTTTTTCTACCTCACCTTTCTCTGGAACTTCATCTTGACTAGATACCTCTTCCATTAACTGAGTATCTTGTTCTTCCATATCACCATCATTGTACAAGATGAACGAATCTAAATCAGAATGTGAAGATTAAAGGGGGTAATTGTGAGGCTTTTCTTGACTATTGACCATGTACTTCATCATCGTTTCTCTATATAACCTCCTCTGCTGCCCAAAAACTGGGATAGTGGCGTAATAAATGTCTAGCTGCAGGGTTCTTTTCAACTTAGCTCCCCAAGACCTGGAGAGAAACATTCCATACTTGGGCGGGATGTCTGCAACCACTACGTCCATTACCATGATTTTTGCAGGGATCTGAACCAGGGTGATGCATAGGTCTTTGATTAAACCAATACATTTGACTTTGCTGGAGTCAAATGAGTGTAAATCCTTGTATGGTCTGGTGACCTCCAGTCCGAGTTTTTCCATTACTGCTTTAGGCATTAGGTTATGTGAGGCACCCGAATCTAGCATGGCATTGTGTAGTATCAAGTCGTGTATGTTTAAACTGATGTAAAAGGGAGCTACATCACCGGTATCATCTCGACCGTCTACTTCGGGTCCGAAGAGAAGTTCGGGATGATCGTCAGTAAGGTTCACAGTGTCTGAATGAGTCACTGATCCAATAGTCAAGGCCTTGGTGCCTATGTCAGGTTCAATGACCAGTGCTTTTATTACCTGTGAACGATACCCGTCTCTGTTCATCAACTCTGTAAGTGGGATGGGAATTTTTATTTTGGCCAATTCCCCTTCAAGACTAAAGGGTGTAAAAGCTCTGCTTTGGCTCATCGGTTCTGATTTGTCCCCCATGTTCTTTGGCTCAGAAGTACTTGGCAGGTTAACATGTGAAGCATCAGGTTGCGATGGTCTTTTCAGGATGGTGATGTTTTTCTTCAAAGGAGCGTCAACTTTATTCTTCTCAGGGACTTTATCAGCAATGGTTTTCTCAGTAGCAGTTTTCTCGGAAGTCTTTCCGGCAGATGGTTCAAGGGTCTCCTTGGTTTCAACTAATTTCTTAGTTTCAGTGACCTTCTTTGGAGAACTCCCTTCTGCCTTCTTACTTCATAAATTGTACTGGCGGTGTACTTCCAGAATAGCATTCTCAAAGGCCTGTTGTTCTGCATATTCGACTTCTTCACTCACCTTTGTTTGATTTAGCAAAAAGAGTTCTTTCTCTTCCTGGGTGAGGAAAATAGCCTCATTGTCATGAATGCCCATGAGGTTAATGTGTGTGTCTTCCAGCTCTTCAATCATTTATCCCCCTTCGTCAGCATAGTTTTCTTGCAGGGGAGGTCTGATCAGTTGATCAGGACCTCTTTGATCTCTTTGATCTCTTTGATCCCTCAGATCTCTTTGATCCCTCAGATCTCTCTGTCTGATTTGAAGAGGGTTTCTTCTAAAATTGGGGTTTCGAATCTGAGGAGCAGGTGTGTTGTCTCTTGGAGGGTTCCTGTCTGACACACTCACTCTTTCCAACATTACTTCTAATGTTCTGAGCATAGAATCCCATTTGGAATCAGCGTTCGACGTGGATGGTTCTTCCTTGATCGTGACTCTCCTTTCTGACCTCTGTCGTGCTCTTTTTGCCAATAAATTGGCCTCTACACTAATATCACTTTTCTACATGTCCTCTAGGGTGGCAGCATTTCTTTCTCTTAATTGGTAAGACATGTCAGCATCAAATCCATCTGGGAATTTAATCAATGCCAGACCTTGGGGAGGTTTGATTTCAGTTGGGATTTCATTATACAGGTTGTTAAAACGGGTGCAATAATCTTGGACCGTCTTGCCTTGGTTTCTCTTTATATTCTCGTATTCTGACAGTATCTAGAGAGGGTTTTTTTTTACCTCCCATCTGTCAAGAAAACTTCTTTGGAACACGACAAGGTCAGGGAAGGAAGCTGCAGGTAAAGCTTTGAACCATTTCTTGGCGTCGCCTGTCAGACTTTGGGAAAAAAATCGCACTTGCACGTCTGCATCATCAACTTCTTGTAAGTCAAAGTAATCATTCATTTTGTCCACATGTTGTTGGGCGCTCAATGGTCCAGTTGCATCGAACTATGGAAGTCTTGTCTGGTAATATTGGGGCATGGCATGTAGCGGCGCAACCAACACCAACGGGGCATATCGAGCTACCATGATGGGTGGAGGCGGTGGGGGAGAAACTTGGATGGTTGGAGTGGTAGCGACTGAAGACGAGGAAGAGGATGGACTGAGTGGTACTGAGTTAGTGATTTGTAGTTTAATCATGGGAGACAAGACTTCGGGGGTTCGGGGTTGCAACACAGTTGGGTCGAAAACAAGTCCAGTCACAAAAGTTTCAGACCGTGTTCTAACCAAGCTTCAGGGTGGAACGGTATCAAGATCAGGGTTTTGAGAGATATCTGGTTCCCCGAAAAAGGAAAGGAACTTATACAGGGAGGTATGACTCACCGAATCGACTGCTAAGGGTTTTCACCTGAGCAACAACTCGGGATTATCTAACACTATCGCATGTTCCGGGTTTGGATGAGATCGAGTATGAATTTTCTTGGAAGCTAGAACTATTTTTGGGTTTTTATAATATATTTATAATGGAAGTCTGAAAATAATATATGCAAAGTCTAATCAACCTCTAAACATTACTTTTTAGGGGAAAGAAAACGTGAAGTTATCAATTTTTAGTTCGTCCCCAGTATGGTCGCCACTATGTTAACACTCTGTAAATTTCCAGGAGGTTGACAAAGAAGGAATCTACAAAGGTAACTTTATCCAACCGCTTTTAAAGCTGGGATCTAGCCCTTCCAGCTTTAGAGAGGGATCTCTCTATATGATTTAGCTTTGTTTTTAATCTAGATATTAGGCTAGGTAAAGGGACAAGTATGTTTTGTTGTAAAGGGTTTATAAATTGGTTGAGACAATCTACAAATCCATTGGGCTATGGGGTCTGTGTTTAATTAGATATGAGATACAACCAGAAACGCCGAAGAAGATCTTCAAAGGGCGAGATAATACACTTACTGGATCTTTAGTAATTAAAATGATGGACAGAAGAAAAGATAAGGAAAATAACTTCAACTAACAAGCAGTTAAGAATTTCTTAATTGAATATATTAGAAGATAAACATTTAAATCTTCAGAATAGGAAACAGGGTATCAAAGATAAATCCTGCAACATTACGCTATTCATAAAGATTAGTTACAGAAAACAAAATGATTACGGAGAAAGAAAAACATTCAACTTAGAAGATCAACATCACCAGTGAACATACGCAAGAATCCTGTAAACGTGCCTCTTCTTTATTAATGGTAGATCTCTTCGAAAATAGTACAGTTTGATAGAAATAGGGAGTGCGAATCAACAACCCCCAATACTTCGAGAGTTGAAGTATTTATAATTCAAATTACAAACGTTCCCGTCATAACCGATCGGGACGTGCTCATTCTATTTTTAGTTTAACTGCTTTAACTAATCAAAAACTGTTTGATGACTTAGTACAACTACATGCGGAATTTCTGGGGTAGGTCGTTGGTGAGGTTCCCTCACAACCTCTTCCGACTGGACAGGTGACTGGATAGTGACAACTCATTTGCTAATCTAGTAGATCACAAAGTTCTTCCCATCGGAGATGACTTGGCACTGTGACTTTAAGTAATCTCTAATATACTTCATCCATGTCTGTATATTTAGCAAATGTAGGCTTAATGAGGAATATATGTCTAATCTCGTGTTGGATACCAATATCCAACTGCAGGGCATCCATGAATGCTTTGCCTGTGATGCTCCCTCGTATCCCTGCAAACTTAGAACTGTCCTTAGACACTTCAGCTAATCTCTTCTTGTAATCAGGGAGTGTCATTAGTTTGTCATTAATGACCTTCAGACCAGGTAGGCCTTTCTTTTGGAGAGCATCAATCTTGTTGAAGAACTTTTGTACTCCCTGATCCATGACTTGAACCTTTTCCTCGAGCTGAAGCATTAGACTTCTCTTGGTTAGAACCCTTTTTACCTCGAGTATAGTCTCTGTTATGTCCTCGATTTTTAATTCTTCAAGTTCCTCTCTGGTCTTGGAATTCAGGAACCTGATGATCTCATTTGCTTGTGCTGGCATGTCTCCCGGCTCCACTCTGATTTTCTCAATAGCCTCCTTGCTCCTCTGGAGCAACTCATTTTGTTCAAACATGATTTGAATCATTGGCCAGATTTCATTGATGGACTTGGTGATATCTGTCCATACAATTTCTTTGACCTCAGCCAAAGTCTTCCCTGCCATTGTCTTCTTTTGGAGCTGCTGTAACTCCTTCCTGATATGATCATTAACCTACTTTTATTTGGATAGGCTTGTTTGGAAAGAAGTCCTGAGCTCTTGGAGGTTCTCCACCTCTTTCTTAAGCCTGCTGATTTCTGACTCTTGTAGGTTCATCCTCTCCATGGACTTGGCGAGGTCTGTTGTTCCTTCTGGTAGTGGAACGGATGTTGCAGATGGAATGGTTGTCACTATTGTTGTGCTCAAACCTGCAATTGGGATAACACTCAATGGAATGTCTTCCATTGGCTTCGTCTGCTCTTTCTCCTTTAGCAGTCTCTTCATCTCAACCTCCATCTCTTTTAGCTGAGCATTCTGCTCCATGAGTAAATTTAACATCTCATCCTTTTCACCTTCCTTTTCTGCTATCTCCTTGGCCTGTGAGTCCTCTGTGGGCGGGATTTTCAGCTGTTTTCTTAAGGACGCGATGTCAGCATTTTTATTTTTTATCATCTCTTCGGCAACCTTGACGTTCGCCGGGTCATAACCAATTTTGAGGACCAGCTCCTCCAGAGTCTTGATTCTGTTGTCTTTTGCAAAAAATGATATTTTCTCCATCTTGAGTTGGGTGTGAGCATTGCTCAAAGACACTTGAAACTTTGTTGCAGAAGCTGAAGCGTGAGCCAATGTGTGAAAAATCATCTCCCCTGTTTGTTTATGCATATCCATCTGATCTGCCAGATGCACATCCTTCGCCTGGAACTCGAAAGTGGCCCTTTTGTAATCTGAGATCACCTTGGGATACGGTACCTGTGCTTGTAGATAAGCCATATGCATCCTACCCTTTTCTGTGTCAAATGTCGAAAGAAGCCTATGCTGATTTGTGGAAGACTGCTTCTGAAACTGGGCATAAGTGTTGCTAGTGAGGGTCTGGTTCTTCTTCTTGATTAATTCATATTTCTCGAAAATGCCCAACTTGGGCCCAGTTTTTCTTGGTGGAGTATCCATGGGAGAATGTGTGGGTTTCTTCGGTACTGCTGTTGTGATTTCTTTAAGTTGGCTCGAACCGAAAGGTAGAGTGACTGGCTTGACCCTAGTGGTAGTTACTGTGGTAGTCGGGACTTCTTGTTCTATTGTCGCGCCAGGCGTTGAAACTGTCTTTGGCCTCTTGGTGTGCATCTTGAACTCCTCTGATGACACCTCTGTTATAGGAGGAGACGACTCCTGTCGGGGCCTCTTCTCCTTGGGGACCTGGGATGTGGTAGTGGGTGGCACACTCGTCGAGGGAACCTGCTATTCCACTTCAACTTGTTATTCCACGTCCATCAAAGTATCAGGCATCCAAACTGTTTAATTAGCAAATTTCTCGATCTCTGGCTTGGACTCATGAGCATATGGGACATTCTTATTTTTCACTCTCATTTCCGAAATGGTCCCGCATGGATCATAGTGCCAGGTGAAACTTGTAAAGAATTTCATCTCCTTTAACATTCTGTCCGCTTCCTCCCCTGCGCCTCGACTATTGCAGATGAAAGACCCAATCTGCCCCTTGATCCGCAATTGTTGTTTCTTCTTCAGGGAAACAAAGTGAATATCATCTGAATTCATTATTTGCCTGATATATTGTAATGCAAAAATTCATACCGGTACATATCTCGGCAGCTTGTAGGGAGCCAATTTTCACCCGAAAACTCTGATCTCAGTGTGATTTTGATACAAGAACCAGTCTCCCGTCTTAGCATTGTCCGAGAGATGTAGAATTATCTGGACCTCTTCATTTATTAGTGGCTCAGGCCTACCGCTCAACATGCTTACCACCGGGTGATAGAACAGATTAATGAAAACCTTGAAGATGTACTCTATGGAGTTATGCTTCAGGAGAGAAGTCCATGCAGTGACTGGTTAGGGCCTTCCATCTGCGTCCATCTTCTGCATGGAGAAACTGAATCTGTTATCTTGAAAATAAATGAACATATATGCCAGTATCGAAGAATATCTGAACATCCCCTCTGTGCCAAAATTCATGAATTGTTCGTGAATATTATAGTCCAAGAAGGTGCTATAGTCGAACTGCGTTGTGGGCTTTTCATCGTTTGAAAAAATGGACAAAAAACCCAGGATGGGTTCGTCTACCCATTGGTCAGAATAGTAACCAAGCAAAGCACACAGAGAAGAAATGATTTGATTTCCTTTGGTGGAGAACATGGAAGAAGGGTAAGGGGGGTTGGTGGAAGGGAGTTGAGCAGAAGTGGGGAGAAAAAGCTCAAAAATATGAGCTCTTTGAGGAAAGGTCATTTTCTAATATAACTCAGTGAGGATTTCTAAATTGAATGGGGACGCAGATTCGGCACGGGGTATTTGCATCATCTGGTCAATATCTTCGAGGGTGATGAAAAAGAGGACATCTCCAGATGAAGAAACGATGGATTTCTGGTCGGGGACGTAATGGGCTTGGCATTTGAGGGCGAATTCTATGAAATGATGAATCTGGGGAAAGAGATACAGGGGCAAATTGGTCTCCCAGAGTCCAATTTCGTCGTTCTGGTCCAGGAACACCTCCCGGAGCCATGAATGAAGATCCGAAAAGTCGAAGTCGCAAATGGTATCTGCGATCAATCGATATTTATCGACCAAGGGAATTTTGTCTAAGTCGACAGGAGGAGCAAGAAAAGGATTCTCTTCTCCTTCCGCTTGTCTTGGCTTTGACACCATTTCAGCAACTGTAACTGCAATAAAACGATGTTAGTGGGGAATGCTGACTGTAGGTGAAGGTGGCGGAAAAGAAATGGAGGCGTGAGAGTAAACTTTTCTGGTGCGATGGACGAATAGTGCATGAAGAGGGAAAATGGTAGTTTTATTTAAAACTGGGTCGGTTGGATGCGGGAAAATGGTCAGCATGACAATGGGTATATTATCCAGTTATTAATGGACAACGAGCCACTTGGGGGTGATATGGCAGGTGACGGTGGCCAAAACATACGGAGGGTTGACGTGGTTTCTAGGGATTGGAAGTGATGGGAAATGAAAGTTTCCATAAGGGGCTGATCATGATTGGAAAGGGTAAAGGCCTGACAGCAGGGATTGACAGCAGTTATGGAACGTGACACGACCCCAAGAACAAGTGGGGCAAGTGGACTCAGTGGAGGATGACGTCCATGAGTGACGGGATGTAAGATAACATGGGAGGGATGTGACTTGAGAACCAATAGACCGACTCCACGAATGACCAGGGGCCCGCCGGAGGGAAATATCTATTCCTGACCCCCCCACCCCTTGGTTAAAGGCAGGACACCAGGGGGGGTCCGAAATTCATTTTGATCCATTGATCTACGCACTGGTTTCCTGGCCGCAGATCTTAGCGCGCTCCTTAATACCCATTCCAGACCCCCCCCTCCATTAAAGGCAGAACGGAGGGGGGTTCCAGAATTCAATGTGAACCATAGATTTAAGCACTTTGTTCTGGGCAGTCTAGATGTGCGCCCAAGTTACTACCAATTCTGGACCCCCCCCCTTTCCGATAAAGGCAGAATGGGCGGGGGGGTCTGGAATCCAATGTGGGTCGTGGATTTAAGCTCTCTTTTCTGGACCGTCCAGATCTGCGTAAATATTATCACCGATTCCGTACCCCCACCCCCCTGATTAAAAGAAGAACACTAGGGGGGGTCCGGAATTCTCTGTGAGTCGTTGATCGAAGCGCCATGATCTGGACCATTGGAAAGTGAATGTAACATAAATCATGAGTGGAGAAAAATGAGCTTGGGGAAAAACTTAGGATAAAATCCATTTCATGGGTTTTTCTTTAATTTTGCAAAGGAACACCACCATGGGACTTTGAAAAACTATTTTTTAAGCACTTGGAACATGGTGTAGCCTTGATTTCAAACTGGGTTTAATGGATTTTGAACAATAAAGCAACTGGCCTATATGCTAACCTATCTTCCTAGGACAATTAACCCAGATTAAACTGTTGGGTTAAGAAATTACTCTACCTAAGGGCTATCTGACCAGGATTAGACAGTCTGGTCAGATTTATTCACTAACCTAACCTAAGGGCTATCTGACCAGGATTAGACAATCTGGTCAGATTTATTCACTAACCTAACCTAAGGGCTATCTGACCAGGATTAGACAGTCTGGTCAGATTTATTCACTAACCTAGCAACATTGAAAATTTAAAAGAACTTGGTCATGTTTGAAAGGTATGACCAAGTTACTATTATTGCATGGGGCTTTTGTTTCAATTCTTTTATCCCCTCTTTTCTTTTCTTTACTTTTTCCTTTTTCTTTTTCTTTTTGCAATTTATTTGAAGAATGAAATATCATTTGTCAACAAAATCACTAGATACAGATCATATCCAAGTCATCATTTGATTCCCATAATTTATGGGGTGATAACACATCCTTAGGGAGTCCTCGCACCTCTAATAATCAATTATTTTGGAGTACTTCAGCTCTGGAGTGCGGTATCTGGTGACACATGTCCTTGCAAGATCAATGACTCAGATTTGCTCCAACTCCCGACGACTTCGGGAGTTCTTCACCCTTCTGCACTTTCTTTCTCCCAGAGTGCCTACCTTCCAAAATGCACGATATGATGCCATTTGCCTGTTGCCAGTCAATGACTAGGATATTAGATCTACTGAAACATGTCCCTTCCAATGAAAATGGTTGGGATGAGATCCAAGCTTCGAAGCTTTGACAATTTCACACTCTCCTTATCCGAAAACTATCGGAGTACTTCCGCTCCGGAGTCTCAGATCTGTCGCCACCTATCCCCCTGGACGATGGATGTTCCCGATCCACTTCAGGACTTTGGGACTTATGCTATCCCGCTCTACTATGCACTTTCAAATGGTTTAAGTGTCATGCACCTTACATGGATACGACGGGTGTCGACCCTTCGCGCTCAGATCAAACGAATGGGATCTGTACTCCTCCTCTACTTTCACCTTTGTTGTGTCTTGATGATGAATTTTACGGTCCAGATATCTCCTCTTGAAACTGATCTTTCAATTTTTTTTTCTCCTCCTCCCGTTGCTACACAACTTTCCCTGCAATGATACATTCCTCAACTTTTCAAATGGTTTTCCTTTGAACCTTCTCCTTCAAGGTTTTCTATTCAGCCTTGGATTTCTCTTTGAAAATGACACTCCTCCTGAGCTTTGGCACATGAAATGTGTTAAGCCCTAATATTGGCTCATTACCCCTTAATTGGGGCATATTATATTAGTAATGTTATTTTATTTATGTCGGCTTTAGTCCATTAGTTGTAATTATACCTCCTAGTCTCCTATATATACCAAGGAGACATTTTCATTTTGAATCATCTTGTACTTGAACATTTAAGTGGGGTAAAAGGAGGTTTCCCCCTAGAAGAGTCTTATTATCTAAAATTATCTCTTTTTCAAGGCGTTGAGTACTTTTTCTGAGGTTTTTCTATGCTATATTGGTATTTGGTTCTTAACATTTGGTATCAGAGCTCAAGGTCTTGGAGTTTCGCTGCTACGTCCGAGACACCTTGGAATTTTTGCTATAACTTTTTTTCTACAACGTTTCAGAAGAAACTGCTTGGCCGATATTTAGTAGACAGATCAAGGTACGTTGGATTCAAAATTCATCTACTGAGGCCTTATACTTTCAGAGATAGAGCCTATACAAGATAGGGTTCTGGAATCATCTGGAAATGAATCATTGCGGAATTTTCACTATAAAAACGTTTCCGTAATGTTTCATACCCTAAAATTCGGAGGATATTTACAGAAATTAGTAACGTATCTATGGTAAAAATTTCATCTTCTGGTTCATCTTAAATTTGTAGATACACCCTGTGTAATATAAGGTATCTAACTAGTCCTATTGACTAGTCTCAAGAAGGTGTTCCAGGTAAAACAATCATAACTTCATCCTAGAGTATCCAAATTGAGTGGGACTGGTTTCATTGGATCTTGGAAATTCTATAGTATTTCTGGTGCGAGTTTCAGAATTTGATATCAATTATTTTGTGCGGGGCACGCTATACAAGTGAGATCTCATGGAAAGGACAAAAATCGGCAAGTTGTGGGGAAGTTACCGTAAATTCCACTTGGCACATCCAACTTTGATCAGACCCGTGGCATTGAGAAGAAATATGAGAGAACTACATAAAATAAAGTTTCATACCCAGAAGGGCTGAAACTTGGGAGATACAACAAAAGAAATATTGTCTAGCAGAACCACCTCAAAATCAAGGTTCAAAAGTGATACTTGGCCAACATGCCACCAAAAAAGGGAACTTCTACACCAACTAAGCCTCCAGAAAATCCTACTTGGACTCTTGATGAACATGAAGAAATGTGTAGGGACATAAATGAACTACAAAATAAGATGGATTCAATGGAAGCTAAGTTGGATACTAAGATGGATTCAATGGAATCTAAGTTGGATACTAAGATGGATGGTTTAAAAGGGGAGATCATGGAAGTATTGAAAAATTTCGTAATAGAGAAGACACCTGAAAGTGAAAATGAATCCCATGAAATTCATGATGAGGACACAAGGAACGTGAATCAATAATGGAGAAACTCCAACTTTGGTTTCAAGACCAACCACGTTCCTAAAATTGATATGAGGAACTTTGATGGCAAGGACACAATCACATGGATACTTCAGATGGAGCAATTATTTGATCTCCATAATGTGCCACATACACAAAAGGTATGAATTGCTTCTTTATATTTAGAACCTAATCAATTTGTATGGTATTGATGGATTTGTTCTCGTAAATCACTCGTCACTTGGACAATTTTCACAGAAGAAATGATAGCACACTATGAGGATACAAGGAGCAATACCTTTTTTAGCCAATTGATAAATCTCAAGCAAAAGGGTTCAGTTACCGAGAACATTGAGAACTTTCAAAGATTGAATCTAAAGGTAACTAATATTCCAGATGAGCACTTGATTGATGTATTCATAAGAACTTTAAAGGATAGCATTCAACATGAGGTTCTCCTTTGGGAACCCAAATCATTGGAGAATGAAATAAGGTGGCAAGCAATGTTGAAAGAAAAAATATGGCTATGTCTACTAGAAGGACCAATCCTAACATCTATAGAGAGAACAATGTTCCTTCTTCTAAAACACCTCAACATACAAGGTTGACACCTCAACAATTGGAGGAAAGAAAAGAAAAAGGGTTATGATTTAATTTTGACAACAAGTACAATAAGGGACATAAGTGTGGCGAGAACAAATTATTCTACATAGATTGTGAAGAGGAAGAAGAAGAAGAAGAAGAACCATCTCAAGATGAAAACGTAGAAGCAATTTCATCTGAGGAGTTGAATCCCACGATATCGTGTAATGCATGGGCTGGAATTAGCACTCCTCAAACCCTCAAGATCAAAGGATACATCAAAATGAAAAAGGTAATAGTCCTTATTGATTCTGGCAGTACTCATAATTTCATTCACTATAAATGAGCCAAAGATCTCAATTGCTTTGTATATTCAGCGCCAGAGTTTCAAGTAATGATTGAAGATGGAGGAACTATCAATTGCTCAGGAAAATTCAATAAGATAAATCTTAATATGGGGGAATATGTAATGAATAGTCCAATGATTGTTATACCCATGGGTGGTGCAGATGTTGTACTAGGAATCCAATGGTTACAATCATTAGGAACAATGGATTTTAATTTTCAAGAACTTTTCATGAAATTTTCATTGGAAG
>ML786517.1:201656-217363 GCA_009831015.1 Picea engelmannii | reverse complement strand
CGAGAATCAACAACAAGTTCTCCAAATCTTAAAGGACAACCTGACCATGGCACAAAATCACATGAAACAACAAGCAGATCAACATCGTAGTGAAAGAAGTTTTGAAGTAGGGGATTGGGTGTTTTTAAGACTATAACCATACAGACATATGTCCCTCAAGCAAGCCAAGAAGGATAATAAATTATCACCAAACTACTATGGCCCTTATAAGGTGTTGCAAAAGATTGGTACTATGGCATACAAATTAGAGCTACCCGCATCTTCACAAGTACACCCAGTTTCCCATGTTTCATGCTTAAAGAAGGTTATAGGCGACAAGATCCTGGTTCAATCTATATTTCCAGAACTTGACAAGGAAGGAAAAATCACATTGGAACCTGAAGCCATCACTAACACAAGAATTCGCCAGCTGAGGAATAGATCCATTTCAGAGTATCTCATTAAATGGAGGAAACTATCGGGTGAAGATTCCACTTGGGAAGATGAGTCTTTTATACAAAAGCATCCAGAGTTACTCAAGCATTGCGGACAACACTTGTCTCAAGGGGAGGGGCATGTTAAGCCCTAATATTGGCTCATTACCCCTTAATTGGGGCATATTATATTAGTAATGTTATTTTATTTATGTTGGGTTAGGACATTAGTTGTAATTATACCTCCTAGTCTCCTATATATACCAAGGAGACATTTTCATTTTGAATCATCTTGTACTTGAACATTTAAGTGGGGTAAAAGAAGGCTGCCCCCTCGAAGAGTCTTAATATCTAAAATGATCTCTTTTTCAAGGCGTTGAGTACTTTTTCTGAGGTTTTTCTATGCTATATTGGTATTTGGTTCTTAAAAAAATGTTATCCTCTGTGCACTCCTCACGTTGTATCTTCAACTTGAACTTGTAAAGGTCCTTGGCCTCTATGCGCCTTGCAGAGTCTCTATGCACACTTTCACTTTCTCTCCTGAGATTTTCAGTTGCTCGGCCTTCCAATGGACTCGTTCCTCTGGTTCCCTCCAAATGATTTATGCACCCTCCTAACACTTAGTGCTCATCCTCCCGAGCTTTTTGAACTTGAAGCAAGTTCTCCTACACACGCCTTGTGCTTTTCCCACAGCTTAGGTTTCATACTGTCTCTTCCTCCTACACTCCTTGCATAGGCCTTTCTATGAAAAATTGCATAGACTCCTCTGAGTCTTAACATTATGGTGTTCCCTCTTGGAAACCTTTCTCCTAGAACTCGAAATGGAGTTCTCTCGTACACTCCTTGTGCCCGCTCAATTCACTCCGTGCAGAGCTTCCCTGCAGAGTATTCAAAAACTCTAAGGTATCTTCTCCTTCAAAATATCTCCAGAGTCTTCAGTAACTCTGTGGTGTCTTCTCCTTGACACACTTATATTTAGACTCGAAACAAAATCCTTTCGTGCACACTTGCACCTGCTCAATGCCCACTTGGGAGAGCTTTACATAGTTTTCTAGCAACTCTATCTTTTGTGCCTTCTCTACATAGAGTTTCCCCTCCAAGGTATTCAACAACCTTGAGGCTCCTCTCGAGTTGTGTTTTCTCTTATGTTCCCTCCTGGAAATTTCTTCTCTAACTCGAAAGAGTTCAGATGCACACTCCTTGCACTGGCTACAGAGTTTCCAATACCCTATTGTGCACTCCTTGCACAGCCTAAAGAACTTAGAACAACTTAACAAACTCTCAAACAGATAGTGAAATCTATCTTATCCCTGTATATGGAAACTATCACATACATCTACAACATACATTGATAAACACACAGATAACATTCATAAAACACATGGAAACATATACAAAAAATAATATGCACGAAAAACTCCTCTTTTTATTAATATGAATGTATGTTTACAATGGGTGTAGGCCCGGACTGCAATTGAGTCTCAACTCTCTCCTTGGCTTACAATGATTTCATCTCAACTTTCAATAGCCTCTACTAGGCATATTTTATAAATATTTATACAAGAGGAGACTCGTCGAGTCTTTCCCTCCAACTACTCTAGTGGTGTCTAATCACCATCAAAATGCTTATCTACTGAGGCAAATTACATTGAATGAACAAAAACACTTCAGATCTGAGGCTATACTGAAGATATGTACAAATCATACCATATTAAAGTCCTGTCTATCTACTGCATGTCCAAAGGCATCAAATCGGCTCTTATCAACGTTACAACATTTAATTTCCTTAATTACATTTAAAATTTTAAATTTGAGGGAAAAATGAGAGGGCTAACACCTCTCCCCTCCTTGAATGCACTTTTATGAGATGGAATGTTGGTGCGTTGCTGAGGTGGAGTGATGCTCCTCCATCAATACCTCAGAGATCATGCCATAAGCTTCATTCTCCATCTCTTAATTTTGATCTTTGGATTTCTTCTTAATCGGTACACAAGTTATGATTTTATGGGGATTCCAAATGAAACCCAATGGGGGTAGGTGCAGGGGGGTTCTATTTAGGCCCGGAGGAAACAAAGTATTAGATTATTACTAGAAATTAGGGGTGGTCACCAACAACATAGGATAAGCCTATGCATTGTTCCAAGGGATTCAATTGGTGAAACAACGTCAAATTTCAAGATTTAATGTTGTTGGGGATTCTAAAAATATACTTAGATTTCTCATTTATGGCTCCTCTCCAAAGGATATTTATTTAAAGAATATTATGGATTGTATTTTTTTCTCAATCCAGACCCTTCAAATTCATTGTTTTCATTTTCTTCTTCATCATAATACTGAAGATGATAGAATGGCTAATAAGTCCATCATAAGGTCTCCTAGTCTAGTGAGGGTTGAAGGAGTGGAGAAGATAATCACCCCCCCATGACCTTCTATGAAGGAATTTAAAAAAAAAATAATGCACCATGTGGTATGTTGGTGGAAATGTGGGTCACGTACTTGGGAGGATTGTGTATGTCTCATCATGAAGACTTGGATAAGACAAAGGAGATTATGGAGAGGTAGGATCATAACTCTAGCATGTGGGTGGAGGTTCAGTTTGGGTAATGTGAAGCGATGCCAGTTACATCACATGGGAAAAACAATGGATTTCAAGATGTTAGGCTCTGTTGCAGATACTGGGATTTCATGACAGGGACACTGGAATCATGTAAACTTTGGAGAAGATGTCAACATGAGAATGAATTTGGAAATGGTGTGCGAATGAATTTGACAGCTTCAGGTAATCCAGGTACTTCTCAGTTCAAACAAGCATTGCAGTAGATTATGATCATCCTATTTTATTATTGTGATCATTGAGGGAGGTATTTTTGTTAAAGTTGTCTTGAGAGTAGTATTGGATGTTTGTTGGGAGTTATTTTTCGCCACCTTTCCTTGGGTTCCTTATGGTTTGTTTTCGCAGGGAGGTTACCCAGTTTCCATGGTGGCAGCTCCGAGTCGACTTTGGGTTACCATTCATCATTCAAAATTTAAGTCTATCAAATGATCTGAGGTGTTTACCTTATTGGATTGGATCTATAAGGTTATCACTTTATTCATCTCAGAGTCTATGTTTATTTCAATCTGAATTTTATTTGAGCATTGGTTGTCTCCATCTCAAAATAAAAGGATGGATATCAAGGATGTCGTTTAGAAAACAAAGGGAGAAATGGAGTTGGCTGAATTCGACAATCCACAAAGGTCATTCAATAGGGTTTGTGCCCTCATTTCGACAGTTACTTATGCTCTAGAAACATTGTTTCAGCACCGAACATTAATATGCCAACTTCAGGATGAAGTATATTCCTTGAGGAGCCAAAATGCAGACCTTCATTTTCAGTTGGCTTAGAGAGAGAACAGTGGGAATTCTTCTTCAACTTGCAATGCGAGGATCGTCTCAACAGCCTCAGTGGATCCAATTCCATATCTCAATGAACCTATGTTAAAGGATTGGGACCAACAAGGAATGGAAACCACAGAACATGAAAATGGTTGTTGATTTTCAAATATTGTAATTTGTCTATGTTTTGTCTCAGTATATGTATTAACGATATTTATTATCGTATCTATACTTTCCATTGTAGTAGTAGTGCTAAGATGTGGATAGATATTAGGGGAAGGAAAGAATTTTGTTGGGAGGAAGGAACAGTTCAACCCGTTTTGAATTTATGTGAAACATGATACTGTTATCATGTTTCTCAGTGGTCTTGACAACACCTTTTTAATGCAAATAATTCCTGAGTTTTTGTAAAAAAAATATTAATCAATGAATTAGGTCTCAAACCTTGTCCAAGTCATTCTATCTAATTGTCCATGGTTTTAATCTGAAACAAAACATATCAATAAATATAACTAGTTATATTATATTACATATTACAATATTTAAATATTTGAAATGATAAAAGAAATAACACAAATTTATAAATTTAATAGATTGATATTCATTTAAATTATTATTATATTACTTTTATTTTAATGTTCGTTTTTTCACTTTTATGGGTCTAATGGTTAAGAACATGTGTTTCTACCTAAGACATCACAAGTTCAAATCCAGAGGGGGTAAGTTATGTATACCTCCGTAAACTTTAACAGTCAAATCGTTAGGGGTCCCGTGTCCCACAAACAAGGGGGTCTCATACACCAATTTGGTGTATGGTCGTGACCTTAAAATTAGATTGTTATTATTATTATTATTATTATTATGAATATCCATTTTTAGTTATTTTGGTTTATTAACCTTTTTTTCCTAACACATCTCATGAACATTAAGTGAAACACTTCTTAATGCAATCAATTATTGTGCCTAACGACAACCATGTCACCTACATACAACCTCACCTTATCATTGTATCATATTTAAATTTCAATTTACCTAGCTCTTATTCTTCGATATTAATGTTTTAATTTCCTAAGGCTATATTAATACATGTGTTGGCCCTTGAACAGGTTTTGTGGAAACGCTGGTCATGTTTGACCAATTTTGGGGAATTCGACAGGATGGTCGAAGACAAAGCACTAGGCAAAGCAGAGATCGCGGGATCTCACCCCCTTTTGTGGGATTTTTGGGATTAGGGTTTATGTAATGGGTATGGGATGTCAGCCCATGGGTTTACCCATGTTTAGGCCCATTTTGTAATGTATAAATAGATATATAAGAGATGTAAGAAAGTAGTAGTAGTGGATGTTTGTGGCTTAGTGCGGAGCTAGAGGCTTTGTGAATACTATGTGTTAAGACTTGCAGAGCTAAGCGCAAGTGATTGTAAGAAGCTTGTGTACATGATGTGTAAGAAGGCTTTGTGTTGTGACCTAACTCAGGAAGGAGGATCTGGCGAGGTGCATGCAGATCTCCTTTCCTATGCGAAGTTGTTTGTGAGGCTCTGTGCATGTAAGGATATTGACAGAAGATAATAAAGAAGATGAAGAGTTGGTGGACGTAGCCCCACACTGGGGGTGAACCACATATATCATGTGTTATGGATTCTTTGGGTGATTGATGTGATTTATGCTTAGTGCTATCATATTTATGCATGTTAGATGCATCTGATATAGTATCTTAGTGTTTAGTAATGTGAATGAATGCTAGATTGACTCTATTTCTATGTGCTAAGTGCTTGGGTGTGTTATATCTTTTTGAATACTGTGTTGTTCTGTAATTAGGGTTTTACTTGCAATGTGAATAAGGGTTAAATGCTAATGAATGTTAACTGCTAAGTGATATGTTAAGTATTGTAATCACAGATCTATGTCCCAGCTAGGTTGCAGACACTTGAGTCCTGCAACCCCCCCTACGTCTACCTCGGGTGAGACTTCATCTACTTCACAGGTGTTGCCTAAAGGGTTGATAGTTAGGGTTTTTTTGGTGTTTTGTTGTAGCGTTGAACCCTAGGTCTACCCCCATGCCAAAAAATGGTTCTGTTGCCAAGACCTGAAACTGTGATTGCTGGGAACTGAGGAAAAAAGAAAGCTATGTGTGTAGATATTTTGTTGTAGTGCGCAGTACTCTACTTGACTTGTGAAGCTCTGTGCTAAGAAAATAAGTCTGATCTAAAGAAAAGAGGTAATATATTAAAGATTTGTGCTTTGATAAAGGTAATATAAGTGGAAATTTTTGCTTCAAAAGAATGGATCTAGGTATGTTTAATAGATTTAGTCCCAGTCTGAAATCTAGGGAACAACTAGAAGAAAGAATATATGATATGAATAGATCTTATATAAATAGTGAAAGATATGTTATCCCTATGCATAGATAGAATTTTTGGACTAATAATTAGATGCATGATCCTAGAAAGAATTTTTTGCAGGTCCATCATTGTGGTCCCAGTGCACATTACAGGAAAGGTTTGGGATCATTTAAGAGAAAGAGAGGATTGACATTATGTTATAATTGCATAATACCAGGACATATTATGAAGGAATTCCCTGGTAGAAGTTTTATTTGCCTTTGTTTTGGATTGCCCTAGAATGATTGCTAAAGTTGAAAAGATGAAAATGAGACAAGAAAACCCTGAGGAAGGCCAAGAGACTAAGAGTATGCTAAAGAACTAGAAAGAAGCAGAAAGAATCAGAGGCTATATTATTGCATATGAAAGAAACACTGAATGATCACAGAGACATCAATTCATCAGAGATTTTAAAAGAGAAAGAGTGCATAGAAGCAAGAATAGGAGACTTCGACATAGACTGTGTATTGGATGCAGAAACACACGTGAACATTATGACAGAAAGTACTTGGGAAATCTTAGGAAATCCTGTTATGGTTCCTTAACTGTGAGGAATAGGATAGTTTAAAGGAAAGATGATATCTCTATGTGGAATACTTACCCATGTACCTATTATTTCTCATGGAGCATCGACAAAAGAAGAATTCAAGGTCATTAAGTTTGTTGAGAACAATGACCCTTTTGCACTTTTGTTAGGATAGACTTGGATTGAAAAAAATCAAATCCAAAGGAAAGAAGAAGAGGAAGCCCTAGAACAGAAAAAGCAAGAATTAAGGGATTTCATGGATAGGAGAATAGTGCGCTTAATAGAAGAACAAGAGGACAAGTTGAAGCAACTAAGGTCCAGAGACCTAGTTGTCGAAGTTGAAATAATACAAGAAGACTTAGGGAAGTTATCCATACAGGAGAGTAGAGCACCTACTCGAGAAAGCGTAAGAAAAGAAGCATTATCCTCGAACCTTGTGAAAGAACCTCAATAGTGCGAAGTTACTATGCCAAGAGGAGATAAGAACAAGAATGGAGAGAGGAATCTAGAGACGTAGATCACACGAAAGAAATGTAGAAAGCTCAGTAAGAACAAAGCAAAGATTGAAAAATTGCAAGAGGTTCTAGAGAAGACTTCGTAGAAGGAAGTCTTGCAAAACTTGAACCTCGCTGGAATAGCAAAAAAACAAAGATTGACACTTCGCCATGACGAAGCAATATGACTATTGGAGGCGTCCCGACTGTTAGAATGACACTCTCGAATGGCTAGAAACACCGTTATTGCTAGAATGTCCTCCATTGGACCGTGGGGATCGTGCCATAATGGATGGAATTGCATTGATTTAGGCGTTCCTACCCGTTGGAAGAGTCTGTTACAATGTTAATATATTTAACTCGTCAAATTCCTTACCGTGAACACTTTTTCCAATTTTGATTATCCGAGTCCACAAAAAACTAGTTGCTTTCGTGCAGTACTTATTGAAACCTCACTATCTGTTCTTCTACCTTGATTATTTGTTCATTGACCTGAGATATTTGATCTCGAGCGTGTATGTCGGGTGAATTTAGCATAGTAGAGAAATGTATCGAAAATATTCTCATAGACCTCATGGATGAGAAGGTCATGTCTACAGGAGCACAAACTTCGTCGACAAGAGGAGTGTAATCATCCCCATTGACTGCACGTCAATCGGGGCCCTCCCGAACTACGACAGAGAAATGAGCCAAGCATATTGATGACTTGTCAAAAGCAAAGCTCATGCCATCAATCCTGCCTGACTACATCCTACCTCTAGCTAGAGCGGTGAGTCATGATAGCGTCCCAAGGGACTTTGATTACACATTGATCACCGCGTACCTCCCGAAGGGGATACACACAGTAGGACCAAAATTGGAGAGGATTATGACGTTGAAGATCAGTGACTTCATCTTGGGAGACCGCAAGAACCATGGAATGTTTGCTCCACACAATTATTTTACCAAGATAATGGGGAATAAGTCGAAGATAATCCCCCAAGCGTGGACCATGGAAATCGCAATATCGACCGTTTTCAATTTAATGAAGTTGCCACACTTCGACAGACAACAGGAGGTTAACGTGTGCATTAAAATCATGTTTTTGTGCTTCCATGGTGGTTACCTATGGTTGGAAAGTCACACCACAGTAGATCCGATGCTGAACATGAAGTTTTGGATTTCCCTATAATGATTGCTAAAGTTGAAAAGATGAACATGAGACAAAAAAAAACATGAGGAAGGCCAAGAGACCAAGAATATACTAAAGAAACAAAAAGAACCAGAGGCTATATTATTGTAGATAAAAGAAACATTGGATGATCATAGAGACATCAGTTTATCAGAGATTTTAAAAGAGAAAGAGTGCATAGAAGCAAGAATAAGAGACTTCTACATAGACTGTGTATTGGATGCAGAAACACACATGAACATTATGACATAAAGTACTTGGGAAATCTTAGGAAATCCTGTTATGGTTCCTTCACTGGGAGGAATAGGATTGTTTAAAGGAAAGTTGATAACTCTATGTGGAATACTTACCCATGTACCTATGATTGCTCATGGAGCATCGAAAGAAGAAGAATTCGAGGTCATTAAGTTTGTTGAGAACAACGACCATTTTGCACTTTTTTTAGGAAAGACTTGGATTGAGAAAGATCAGATCCGAAGTAAAGAAGAAGAGGAAGCCCTAGAACAAAAAAAGAAATAATTAAGGGATTTCATGGCTAGGAGAATAACGCGCTTACTAGAAGAACAAGAGGACAAGTCTAAGAAACTGAGGGCCAGAGACATAGTTGTTGAAGTTGAAAGAATGCAAGAAGACTTAGGGAACTTATCCATATAGGAGAGTAGATCACCTACTCCAGAAAGCATAAGAAAAGAAGCATTATCCTTGAACCTCATGAAAGAACCTCAACAGTTAGATCATGAAAGAACCTCAACGCAGTTATTGTTGTAACGTTTTCCATTGGACAGTGGGCATCGTGCCATAATGGATGGAATTGCATTGATTGAGGCGTTCCTACCCGTTGGAAGAGTCTGTTACAATGTTACGCTATTTAATTCGTCGAATGCCTTACCGTGAACACTTTTTTGAATTGTGATTATCCGAGCCCACATAGAACTAGTTGCTTTCGCATAGTGATTATTAAAACCTCACCATCCGTTCTACTACCTTGATTATTTGTTCACCGACCTGAGATATCTCATCTCGAGCATGTATGTCGGGTGAATTTAGTGCAGTAGAGAAATATGTCGAAGAGATTCTCATAGACCTCATGGATGAGAAGGTCATGTTCGCAGGAGCTCAAGATTCATTGACAAGAGGAGTGAAAGCATCCCCATCGACTACACGTCGATCTGGGCCCTCCCGAACTGCAACAGAGAAACAAACCAAGCATTGTGATGACTTGTCAAATGCAAAGCTCATCCCATCAATCCTGCCCGACTACATCCTGCCTCTGGCTGGCATGCTGAGTCATGATAGCATCCCGAGGGACTTTGACTAGACATTGATCACTACATACCTCCCGAAGGGGATACACATAGTAGGACCACAATTGGAGAGGATTATGATGCTGAAGATCAATGAATTCAACTTGGGAGATCGCAAGAACCATGGAATGATCGCACCACACAAGTATTTGACCAATACAATGGGGAAGAAGTCAAAGATAATACCTTAGGCGTGGACCATGGACATCGCAATATCGACCATCCTCAATGTAATGAAGTTACCATACTTCGGAAGACATCAGGAGGTTAACACGTGCGTTAAAATAATGTTGTCGTGCTTCCATGGTGGTTACCTATGGTTGGACAGGTGCATCAGAGAAGATCCGACGTTGATCCACCAGATCATTGGATTGAGCATGAAAGGACTAGACCCACAAGAATTTTACCCAGGGAGGGCTGGAGACCATGCCCTGGAACAGACAATAAAAGACACCTATGGTGATATGGAGAAGGAAAATCGTGGCTATAAGGTAACCTCCATACAGAATGGCATAGTGCGCCTAGATTTCCAGTTGATCCCTGGTAATCTCACTAGGAAGAATAGGCCAACGCAGGTCACGAGGTTTGTGGTCGACCTCTCAGGAAAATGCATTGAAGGGATGCAAATGAACTGGGTGAGCTACCTTGTCAACTAGTTAGAGAAATACTGTCGCAAAGCTCAAGATCAGGGCTACGATTTTCATTTCAGTTGGTTGATGATTCTCATTGCCTTCGTTACTTGGGAGATGCTGGAAGGAGTGACCTTACCTAAAATTGAGCCATCTGAACCACTAGATGTGAAGTTTAGTATGTTATGGTATTCGAGTAACATGGTGAAGCAATGGAATTCAAACGAGGTGTTCCACACCTATTATCTGCAGCTGAAGAGGTCCATTGAATCCTTCCCTTGCATGACGTTGAATACACTAAATCGATTCAGGCCATTCGTGAAGTTCCACGCAGATAGGGATTTCATATATATCACTGCACATAGAGATGAAAACAAGGAGGAGATATAGAGTTATTATAAGCTCACATAGGAGGACATGGAAGAAATAACTAAGGAATGGCTTGCAGAGTTCCTTGTACCAGTTTACTAGGTAGAACTTTTGTATCAACTTCTGCAACCAAATCTTTCTCATTTGAGGTAAACCTTCCAAACTTATAAAGTCCATTTTCTACATATCCAGAAGCAACCAATTTATAATTACTATTAATATCTTTAATTAAGCACTTGTCCTTATAAAACTCAACCTTATAACCTTGATTTGCAATTTGAATCACAGAGAGTAAATTTGACTTAAGATTGGGAACCAACATAACATTATTGAATACTCCATATTCAATAGAAAAATTGAGTTCCAATCACATCTAGTGTTGTATCATCTCCAAGAAAAATTTTCTCCTTATTGCAATCATTATCTAAAATAACAAATCTCTCCTTATTATGGGACATATGCCTAGTTGCACCCGAATCTATGACCCATTCATCTTTATTTGAAACATTGGCATTAAGTGAAACACATAGTGCATTACCTCTTTCTCTTAGAGAGTTTTTATGATTTGAAAATTTAAGTTGGTTTTTTTGCATGTCCCATTGTTTTTTATGACAATCCTTCTCATAATGCCTTGGCTTCCCACATTAATGACAATTATTATTAAATACATACGAACTTCTTTTCTTCAAGTTGCTTTGAAAAGTGACGTGTCTTATCTTTGAATTTCTTAGTATACTGAGCTGATCTTCCATTGGATACAAGTGCATGAATTTCATCATTAGATGACTCCCTTTCCTTTGCTAGGCGTTACTCTTCCTGCAATAACTTGGCAGTAAGATTAGCTACAGAAATAGTGGGAATTTTATCAGCTATGTCAAGCCCTCTAATGAAAGGCTGATAGGAACTAGGAAGGCTCCGAAGGATGATATGGACAAACTCCTTTTCTTCCAATGTTTTGCCAATACTCTCTAATTCATTACGCATATCTTTCAACTTGATTAGATGAGGTGCAATTTCGGGAATATTAGAAAACCTCAAATTATGTAAATCACTAGTAAGATTTAAGATCCATGATTCACTTGTATTATGATACAATTTCTTAAGTACCTTCCATATTTCAGTGCCTTCTCTTAAATTTTTAATTTCTGCAAATAGTTCATAAGACACACAAATTTTAATATATGCACTAGCTTCCTTATTTATTTGATCCCATTTTTCAAGAGCCTTTTGTTCAGCAGGAGGGGCCTCTTTCCCACTAACCAAATCATACTGCTTCCTCATCGTTAAAAATGGCTCTATTTTATGCACCCAATCATTACAATTTTTCCCATTTAACTTAATTTTTGGAATTATACCCATGTTAATGGTCATTTTATCAATGAAAAAATACTCCCACACAGAAATTATCCCTTCTTCACACAATATTCCACACACAAAAATTATCCCTTCTTCACATAATATCTCACAAAATAATCCCTTCCATCTATTTTAAATTTCCTTATTATTGTTTTTTTTTTTTAAAGGAGACTCCCAGAACTCCAAAACCGAATGGTTAACCCAAAATAAAAAACTTCAATAGTTTTTTTTTATTTGAGAATAAATCTCACCCTCCTTGTGGCGGCTTCCTCAGCCCAACACAGTCTCCTTCACCAACGCAACCCCAACACAGTCTCCTTCACCAATGCAGCCCCAATGCAGTCTCCTTCAACAACGCAGCCCCAACGCAGACTCCTTCACCAACACAACCTCCTTCACTAGTTAATCTGGCTTCTGCATTAGACCGCTTTTGCAATTAGGAGTTTTTCTCTGAATTTGGCAGCAGACATCAATTAATTTGACAGCACCTCCAACAGGCAACACTTCAGGGAAACACACGGTTCAATCTTCAGAAACGAGAGAGCATAAGGAACAAAACTCATCTCAGTGGACAACCTAGTATCAACATCGCTCTGATACCATGAAGAGAGTAGGAAGAACATAGCATAATTAAAACAACACAAAGAAATTATAGAGAAGGGAAAATGTATACACAACTCAATTGAAACTGAGACAATCCAGAATGGGTTCGATTGATATGAATTTATAGAAAAAATTACATGTTGCAGGTCTATCTTGAAGCCTCGAGAGCTTTCGACGGTTTCTAGAAGTTTCTTGATATTTTTTGTAGTACTCCGTCTCTGCTAGTTACCGCATTTAATATGGCTTCTAGATTTCTTCTCACCGCCTATACTAATAAACATTATATCTTAATTAATCTATGTTTTAACACTATCCATGGAAGATCGCTATAGAAATGTGAGAATCTGACACAAAGAAAAAATAGTATCAACATTGAGTAAATGTTTTTTGCAAAGCGATAGAGAGGACTATGCATATAACAGGATAACTATTGCTATTGCACCCAAGGTTATCCACTCACCCAAAATCGGTTCTTCCATAACCAACAATAAATTAAATAAATTAAAAGAATATTATGAAAATTCATTAAAGTAAATTAATTGTGATTCCATATTCACAATCGAGATGACATGAAGCATTTATAATATTATTTATAATAATATTGTTAAAAAGAATATTATAAAAATTTAGTAAAATAAATTAATTATAATTCCATATTCACCTATATGGTTAAAAACCTGTTTCACCAACATTTCAAAAGGCATTACGGTCGGGACGTAGCCACTGCTAATGCTTACGGACATGCTCTTATAGGACTTACTTTGAACATAACGAATAATTCATAAAATAACTTACTTTGAACAAAAACCAATATTGAATTGTCCTTGTTGTCTTATTATAAAATAGATATTTTTTACTATAAAAAAAAATGAATATTGAATTGTCTTTGTTGTAAGTATAATAAAATACATATTTTAATCAAACTGTTGTCAACTCTGACATATCAAACTATGTACATACAAAATAAATTTCATACATTTATGAATATTGAATTTTCCTTATTGTTTTATTATAAAATAGATATTGAATTGTTATAATAAAATACATATTTTAGTTAAACGGTTGTACTCTGACATATCAAACTATGTACATACAAAATAAACTTCATACATTTATGGGTAGGGACTAAATTGTAATGAAACTCTTGTTATTATAACACCAAGGCAGATAATACTTATACTTAATCATTGTTTTTTTTTAAGTTTTTTTTTTATAATGTTTATTTATGATGGTTGATACCACAACCTTTTGTTATAACATATAATCTGTATTTCTTGCTTCTAGACAAAACATCATTGTTAACATCATTGTTTTTTTGGTAATTTTTTCTTCATATTTCAGGTATCTCAATCTATTTTTTCTTGATGTTTTCCATGTTGGATTTGTAATGTAATCTAGGTTTTTCATAGCATCAATCTGCATTCACCCTGATATATATAGTGTATATATGCAACACAACTTGTATTCCATTTGGTTTTGTGGGAGATTAATAATGTCCATTCCCTATATGTGTGTGTGTTTTTTGGTTTTCTTATGTGGGTGATTAACAACACACATTTCCTGCATACCCAACTCGGTGTATCTTGGTTTCATATGCAATGTCCGTTGCATTTGGGTCTTGTTGGGTTTTGAATCTTTGTAGGTGGTGCTTCATTTATCACATTTTTTAGAATTATGCTTTCAATAATGAGTGGCGTTGATGAGGAGCTTGGTGTTTCTCAATAGGGAATTTGTTGAAATATTGTAACTACAAAGAGTATTCTTATTATTATTGATATATTATTCATAAGATCAATCCCCGTTGTGGATTGATCATGTCAGTTATTGTAATAGGACCAAATCCCCTTTTGTGGATTGGTCAACAGACAATTATAATAGGCAGCATAAGAAGTCGGCCCCAACAGTTAATAAGGAGACCCAAAAATATAATAAAGGTGGGTTTACCCACCCAGCTGGGGAAGTCAGCCCTACCAGTGAAAAGACTTTTCACACGTGCCAAACTTGTATAAATAAAGGAGGCTAGCGCCTCACTTGGATATAACTCACTTGCTTAGTTTGAGAGACAAAATCTGATCTGTTACCGACAAAGGAGAGAGAGAGAGAGTGGCTCATATCTTGGGAGAGGACTTTCTATTTTAGCATAGATATCTCTTGGAATTGTATTGGCTATCTATATTAAGGAAGTTTTGTTGGGTTTTCTTCCCCTAGAGGGTTTCCTAGGATAAATGTTGTGTCTCTTGTGATTGTGTATTTCTCAGTGATCTTGGATTATTCTATTGTTATCTAATGAAATGCAAACATCTATAATAATGGCTTAAACATTAACATGGTATCAGAGCCAAGCTGAAGGAAGCATATTTCGCAAGAGGAAAACATCACGGTTGCAGTACCTGCAAATTAGGGTTTTTCAAAAGTGAATCTTTTCAGCCCTAAAATTATATAGAAAGTTGCACCCTCCCCTAAGGATCAATTTGGAATCATCAGTGCACATTTTCAGTGGCTGGATCTCCCGAAAAGTGAAACCCTAGTTTCATAAAGTACCAGAAAGTACCAGAAAACCAGTACCAGAAGTACCAGAGTACCAGACGTACCAGAAGCACTAGTTTAGAAATTCGCAGGTCATATTTGAAGGGGGAAAAGTTGGATTTTCTTAGATCCAAACACACCAGGAAGCTCGCCTTAGCCAAGCGCATCTCCTGGTAAGTTCAAATTTTGATTTTGAGCACTTTCATTTTACGGTCATTTTCCTAGTTCTAGGTAAAGATGTCTACAAGCATTAAGCTTGTTGACAAGTTAGAAGGAGTGGAAAAATTCCGTGCCTGGAAGTATAGGATTGACCTCATTCTTGAAGAGAATGATCTAGCCGTAAGTTTTAAACCTGCGAAGTAAAGCAATGCATATATATTCTTAAGCAATACAGAAATTAATCAATGGCTCATACATAGAGTACACAGAGATTTTTACCGGAAACCCTCAACCGGGAAAACCTTTCTTATTTTCATTATATCAAATTTCACCATTTGCCATACAATATATACAATGTTTTTAGGTATTCCGTAGATACCAAAACCCTAATCCCTTAATCC
>ML786517.1:186233-198285 GCA_009831015.1 Picea engelmannii | reverse complement strand
CGAAGAAACAACTTGTTTACCAGGGACTTTGATTGATACAAATTCCCTAACTTATCCCATAGTTCCTTGGCTGTAGATTCTCCTGAGACATTCAACAACACCGAATCTGCCAGGCAGAGTCGAATGGTACTCCTTTCTCTTCTATCCAACTTGTCCTAATCTTCCTTCGACATACCATTAACTAGTGTACTAGTAGTTTGTGTACTAGTAGGTGGTGTACCAGTAGCCTGTGTGCTTGTAGATGGTGTACCAGTAGGCTGTGTTCCAGGATCCACAGCGATCCATTATTCTTTGTCTACAAGAAGGTCCTCCATCTTGAGCTTCCATAGCTCAAAGTTTTTACCATTGAACTTCTCTATCTCAATTCTAGATGAGCTTGCCATTCCTCTTACTTTACTCGAATCTCCACTACAAAAGCTCCCACTAAACCGAGGTTTATTCCAGACCCAAGATAAACTTGATCTATCAAGACCGAGCCAAACCCTCAGCAACAAAGGCGTCCCTCTGAAACCAAAAACGTGCTCTGATACCACATGTAAGTTTTAAACCTGTGAAGTAAAGAAATGCATATATATTCTTAAGCAATACAGAAATTAATCAATGGCTCATACACAGAGTACACAGATATTTTTACCGGAAACCCTCAACTGGGAAAACCTTTCTTATTTTCATTATATCGAATTTCACCATTCGCCATACAATATATACAATGTTTTTAGGTATTCCGTAGATACCAAAACCCTAATCCTGTAATCCGGGATTAATTTACACATTAGCTAAAAATAGAAAAATCTGCTAAAAATAGCAAAATCCGCTAAAAATAGCAAAATCCGCTAAAAATAGAAAAGACGCAGTTGTCATATCCGACGCACCCACACACACACACATGCAAAGAATATAACACACACCCAACACTAGCAAGATTCGTCAAGGAAGAATTACCGGAACCCGAATATGCTGCAGAAAAGGCAAAGCATCAAAAGGACATAATAAGGGCCAAAAGAATCATTGCAGATTCAATCAAGGACCATCTGATCCCTTATGTGTCATCTAAGAAGACCCTGAAAGAAATTTTTGATTCCTTGACTAGACTATATGAAGGGAATATCATAAACCGGAAGATGAATCTCATAACCCAACTGAAGAATACAAAGATGCAGAAAGGAGAAATGATTCAAGAATATTTCTCCAGAATCTCAGAATTCAAAGAACATCTAGAAGCTATTGGAGACACCATAGATGAAGATGAACTTATAATGACGGCCCTAAATGGTCTCACAATACCTTGCGATGCTTTCATCCAGACGATATGTGCTAGAAAGGAGAAATTGAAGTTCGAAAGCCTATGGGAAGAATGCATCCAAGAAGAAACAAGAGTAACAAATCGGGAAGCATTACTAGTAAGGGATGATGATCAAGCCCTAGCTACTCACACCAAAGGAGGAAGGAATAAACCCTACTTCCAAAAGGAGACTCATAAAGAGCCTCAACATTCAAATAAATTCAATCATAAGGAATCTCATCCAAGGAGATTTCAAAAGAAAGGACAATGAAAGGAAAGAGACTACTCATCTGTACAATGCTATCATTGTGACAAGATGGGACATATTGTGAAGTTTTTTCCAGCCAGACGAGAAGAATACAAGAGAAAACAAAAGAGCCTTCATGCCCATGTAGCCAAAGACAAAGAGCCACCCGCAAAGATGATGAGAGAAGTGATCAAAGACCAGGTGTTGATTTCAACCCTCTCAGGATCTATAACACCTAGAGAGGACTCTTGGCTCATTGATAGTGGTGCATCCAAGGACATGACGGGACAAAGAAATATTCTCTCTTGTATCTTAGAGAAGAAGTTTTCTCAGAAAGTGACACTTGGTGATGATTATCAGTATCCCATCAAGGGAGTGGGAGAATCAAACCATAAACTGAATTCAGATAATTCACTAAAAATGAAGGACGTACTATATGTACCAGAATTGAAGAAGAACCTACTCTCCATTTCATATTTAGAGAAGACAGGCTTCAGAGTTGCCTTTATAGATGGAGAAGTTCTTATGTGGGATAAAGGAGAAACTTTAAATGAATCAATTGTCATTGGCAATGAAGAAAATGGCTTTTATAAATTAAAGGGTCACTCAGAGGCTGCTATGACCCATGCCATTGAAAGCTCATGTGAACTTTGGCATAGAATATTAGCCCACACCAACTACAAGGCACTACCATACATATGCAAAGCGGTCAGAGGTTTACCAGAACTCAAAGGTGACCATAAAGGCATATGCAATGGATGTGCACAAGGGAAGAATATCAAGAATCATTTTTTGAAGCGGGAAAACAAGACAAAAGGAGTCCTAGAATTCATCCATTCATATGTGTGTGGCCCAATGCCATCATCCTCCATTAGCAGGTATGTATACTATGTATCATTTATTGATGATTACTCTCGTAAAACATGGATATATTTCTTGAAGACTAAAGATGAAGTGTTCAGTAAGTTCAAGGAATTCAAAGCCTTGATAGAGAACCTTTCTGAAAGAAAGATCAAGATACTCAGGTCAGATAATGGAGGAGAATATACCTCAAACGAGTTTGTGAACTTCTGCAAAGATGTTGGTATCAAGAGGGAACTCACTACTCCCTATAATCCCCAACAAAATGGTGTAGCTGAATAGAAGAACAAAACAATACTGGAAGCTGTGAAGACTATGATCCATGATCAAGATCTTCCTATGTGCTTATGGGCAGAAGCAACAATGGCAGTTGTTTATGTGCAGAACCGACTATCCCATAGTGCACTTTGGCTCAAGACACCGGAAGAGATGTTCACCGGAAATAAGCTAGAGGTAAGCCATCTCAAAATATTTGGTTGTCCAGTGTTTATTCATATACCTAAAGAAAAGAGAAACAAGTTGGACCCTTCAGGAAAGAAGGGAATATTTGTGGGATACTGTGAGGTTTCCAAGGCCTTTAGGATCTATATACCAGGTCAACTCACATTGATATCAACAGGGATGTGAACTTTGATGAAGATGCAGTGCTCAAGAAATCTAAAATATGCCAACTTGAAGAGGTATATGAAGAGGAATCCATAATCCCCCATACTGCAATGAGGGAGATTCCCAGAGCTGCAGAACTAGAGAGGGAAGTCGTAACTTCCCCTAATGAGGAACTTCTAGAATACCATGATATAGTAGAAGTGCAAGAACCTCCTCAGATGAAAATCCTCCATAAAAGAAAGCCAGCCTGGGCTAGAGATCTTATTCAAGATGGAGAGAAGTAGGGTGTTCCCCAAGGAACCACGAGATAGGTGAAAAGACCAAAGCCATTCTCCAGTTATACGGCTTTGATGTGTGACCTCCTAGAAGAGGATCCTACCTGTTTTGAAGAAGCCATTCAAAGGAAAGAATGGGCAGATGCCATGAAAGATGAATACCAATCCATAATGAAGAATGAAGTATGGGAAATAGTTGCCAGACCGAAGAATAAAGATGTGGTATCCTGCAGATGCCTCTTCAAAATAAAACATGCTGCTGATGGAAGTATTGAGAAGTATAAAGAAAGATTTGTCGCTCGTGGCTTTTCCCGGAAGGAAGGCATTGACTATGAAGAGACATTTGCTCCTGTGGCTAGATACACTTCGATCAGGACCATCATGGCTCTTGCAACTAAGATGAAGTGGAAGCTGCACCAAATGGACGTGAAGACAACTTTCTTAAACAGTGTCATCGAAGAGGAAGTGTATATAGAGAAACCTCAAGGATTTGAGGTTGAAGACATGAAGTCTCATGTCTGCATATTGAAGAAAGCCTTATACGGATTGAAGCAAGCTCCTAGAGCTTGGTATTTATGTATAGATAGTTTCTTGATGAGCTTAGGCTTTACCAAGAGTAAAGCAGACTCAAATATCTACTTCAAAATTATGGATAATGAGCCAGTAATCTTACTGCTATATGTGGATGACTTATTCTTAACTGGAGAAGAAAAGCTCATCGTTGAATGTAAAAAGAGACTTGCCTCAGAATTTGAAATGAAAGACCTTGGCCTAATGCATTATTTCTTAGGTCTTGAGGTATGGCAGAGTCCTGAGAGGATCTTCCTTAACCAAGGGAAGTACACGATCGAAATCGTAAAGAGATTCGATATGCTGGAATGAAAGTCCATGAATACACCCATGGAAGCGAAGTTGAAGCTACTGGTCGATAAGTCGTCAGAATTGATTGATGCCACACTGTATAGATAGATTATTGGATCACTGATGTACCTGACGAACACCAAACCAGACATTTGTTTTGCCATGAACACCTTGAGTCAGTTTTTGGTAGAACCCAGACGTGTTCACCTAGTGGCTGCAAAACATGTGATGAGGTATGCCAAAGGTAGAATAGGTTATGGTCTCAGCTATGATGGAGATCATAATATCACATTGAGTGGATATACTGATGCAGATTGGGAAGGAAGTGTTTCTGACAGGAAAAACACTTCAGGATGTTGTTTCAGTTTGGGATCAGCTATGATCTCGTGGAAGAGTAGGAAGCAATCTAGTATTTCTCTTAGCACAACAGAAGCAGAATACATTGATGCATGTTCTGCTAGATGTGAAGCTATATGGCTTTGAAAGTTGTTGACCGACCTATTTGATTTGGAGATGAGAGAAACCATGATTCAATGTGACAACGAGAGATGCATAAAGATGATAGAGAATTTTGTATTCCACGGCAGGTCGAAACACATAGAGATCCTCTATCATTACATCTGCGACATGGTACAGAGAGGATCCTTGAAGCTCCAGTACATTAGCACGGATGAACAGGTTGCTGACGTGTTGACCAAGCCTCTATCTCTTGTAAAGTTTGAGTACTTCCGAGATAAGCTTGGCTTAGTCCGAAAGGACCTTCCTCGAAAGGGGGAGTAGATGTGATGTTCCTTGCTTCTGACCTAGCTGTCAGATGTAAAGCAATATGTGATGTGTTCCTTGCTTCTGACCTATTTATTAGACGTAAAGAAAGATGTTCCTTGCTTCTGACCTAGCTGTCAGATGTAAAGCAAGATGTGATGTGTTCCTTGCTTCTGACCTAGTTGTCAGACATAAAGCAAGATGTTCCTTGCTTCTGACCTAGCTGTCAGATGTAAAGCAAGATGTGATGTGTTCCTTGCTTCTGACCTAGTTGTCAGACATAAAGCAAGATGAGATGTTCCTTGCTTCTGACCGAGTTGTCTGATGTAAAGCAAGATGAGATGTTCCTTGCTTCTGACCGGGTTGTTAGACGTAAAGCAAGATGAGATGTTCCTTGCTTCTGACCCAGTGTCATGTGTAAAGAAAGATGAGATGTTCCTTGCTTCTGACCCAGTGTCAGACGTAAAGCAAGATGAGATGTTCCTTGCTTCTGACTGAGTTGATAGACATAAAGCAAGATGATATGATGAGACTAGCACTGAGCTTCCGGCTAGATAGTTGTGACGTAAAGCTAGTCTAGTATCCTGCTTCCAACCTGATGAGATAAAGCAAGATGATAATACGAGACAAGTACTGAGCTTCTGACTTGACAGTTGTGATGTAAAGACAGTCTTGTATTGTGATGAGCCAGCCTTGTGCTGTGATGATGATGATGTATCAGTCTTTATACTATACATATTGATGCAGATGATGATGGCATTCCTTTGAGAATGATGATGTTGTTGATGAAGAAAACTTTCGATGATTTATAGATACGCCAGCCAAGATTATATTGATGATGTTGTCCTCCCATTTGATGTTGTTGATGATGCTGTCCTCTCTCTCTTGCATGATGCTACTGAAGAATACCCTTCTTGTTAAGGGGGAGTGTTGAAATATTGTAACTGCAAAGAGTATTATTATTATTATTGATATATTATTCATAGGATCAATCCCCATTGTGGATTGATCATGTCGGTTATTATAATAGGACCAAATCCCCTTTTGCGGATTGGTCAACGGACAATTATAATAGGCAGAATAAGAAGTCGGCCCCAACAGTTAATAAGGAGACCCAGAAATATAATAAAGCTGGGTTTAGCCACCCAACTGGAGAAGTCGGCCCTGCCAGTGAAGAGACACTTCACACGTGCCAAACTTGTATAAATAAAGGAGGCTAGCGCCTCACTTGGATATAACTTACTTGCTCAGTTTGAGAGACAAGTTCTGATCTGTTACATGCAAAGGAGAGAGAGAGTGGCGCATACCTTGGGAGAGGACTTTCTGTTTTAGCATAGAGATCTCTTGGCATTGTATTGGCTATCTATATTAAGGAAGTTTTGCTGGGTTTTCTTCCCCTAGAGGGTTTCCCAAGATAAATGTTGTGTCTCTTATGATTGTGTATTTCTCAGTGATCTTGGATTATGCTATTGTTATCTAATGAAATGCAAACATCTATAATAATGGCTTAAACATTAATATAATTGTTATATGCATCCTTTGTGTTTAACATTTCATTGACATGCCTCCATGTGTTAAGCGTGTTTTCTAGCTCACCCAGTTGGACTCTAGTTCAGTGTAGTTAGTTTTCAGTTTACTTTGAGTTTACTGTAGAGTAGTTATTGGATCCTTTGCACATTTTGTAATGTGTATATTCTATTTAATACAGAGAAGGGCATTGAAGCCCCAAGGTTGTTTTCCGCACCTGTGTTTGATTATCTTCCTCTCTGATTTTGTCATGGTATCAGAGAAGGATAGCTAAGCCTCTTCACAAATTGGAGTATTCTTGTCGGTCAAAGGAGAGCACACTCACTTCGTTGGAGGAGAGCAGATTGAAACAAAGTGAATGAGAGTAACATCGCTATCTTTAGGAATCTCTAAAGTTAGCGTGATCACCATTAGTGGCTGCTCCGTTATCTAGTTAAAGACTAAGTACCAAACCAGTGTAGGACAATTGAGGGAGCATGGTTATGATGTCTTATTCAAATGCTCAACATGCTTAATTTTGGATAAATCACCTAGTAATAAACTTATTGCAAAAATCCAAATGACTAAAAATAAGATGTTTCCCCTAAATTTGAGAAGTGTCAATTTGCCCAAGTCATATGCCCAAAATGTCACAAGCACAAATGAGAGAAAAGTCCTAGTCTTCTTCAAAAACATGCAATGGTGAAAGGTCTTCCTATTTTAAAAGAACAAGAAAGTCCATATGAAAGTTACTTGAAAAGCATAAGAGAAAGAGTTTTCCAACATCCTCCAAAGAGCAAAACAACATCTAGAATTGGTTCACACAGACATGTGGACCAAAAACAACCTCACTCAATTGGTGGTAGTTTTTATTTTTTGACCTTTATTAATTATTTTAACAGGAAAATATGGATTTGTTTTCTTTAAAATAATTCTAACACTTTCTCAAAGTTTAAAGAATTCAAAGTTAAAGTACAAAAACAAAGTGAAAAGTATGTGAATGAAAATGATCGGGTCAGATGGATGAACAAAATACAACTCAAAAAATATTGCAGACCACAACCAGATATAGCAGAGATTCCATATCGGGGAATAAATTTTGTAATCAATAGAATAACTGGAGTACTACTTTGGGAATCAAGACTAACAGGATATATATAAATAGACACAAAAACAATGGACTTCAGAACGAATAGCAAAGCAGCAATGCTCTTATTTCTCTATAAGAAACTAAACTTGTGCAAGCAGTGCTGTGACACATTCTGTTAATAATAATTAGCATTTGCTGTCTTTGCTTTATTTGATTAGAAAATTGCCAGAGCATAAGGATATCTGGTAGATGATCTGCCAAAGGTTCATCTTGTAACCTACGCATAGGATGGTGGTTTCACTCTAAAGAAAAAAACAAAAAGAAAAAAGAAGCTGCCCTTGAATGCAATAGAAGCTACCAGTCATTTCTGATTAATTATTTCCCTGGTCTCTATTGTGCCGAGGGATGAGTAGAAGAGAGTTTAGGTTAAATCCGAAATTTCCTTCAACTCTCACACGATTGTACTTTAGATTAATCGCCCTTTCTATCGCGAAGGACTACTGCTAGATCTTCGACCGGTTGTACTGTAGATTAATCGCCATCTTGTTTTTGGAGAGGTAGATTCAGATTTTGCAAGCTCTGTAAAAGAATTTTGAGTTTCATTTGATTATGTATGCCGTTCAAAATTCAAACGATAGATAAGGGAAGCGAACCCACAACGGGGTCAGGTTAGGGGTATCTATCCTGGATTCAAAACTTGATGAAGCAACACGTCCGATTCATGAACCATTGAAGATTCTGTCTCTATCCATGATGGACGCGAAGACTGCCAGAACGTACCGCGTCCTATCAGGAATATCTCAATGTCTCTGGTTTATTTCCAGTTAGATTTTTCGAAGGCCAAAAGCCCACGAATTCCCAAATTAACCTTTTGAACGGAGTTTTGAGAGAGGCTCCGCTATTTATTGGATCCATAATATTCTCTCGAATCGCCGAGCTGTTTTCCAAACACCCCTTCCTGGCTTTGTCCTTAGCAGTTTCTTCCTTGAAATCAAATCTATACTTCTTTTATATATATAAATTGTTTTGTCTATATGCCTATCTAGACGACATTTATCTTCACCCGCTATGCCCTGATATAGGTTATAAGTTGCAGTCTAATAATTTTAATTCTCAGGAAAAATTAAAAACATAACATTGTAACTATTCACAGGCATTAGCAATTCTCAGAAAAAAAATGGTTACTAGTTGGTTAGGGTGCAAGCTTAGGAAATCTGTGTCATGTTAATGTATTATTAAGAATATAATGCTCAGTTCACACTATCCAATATATACATTTATGGTTTAAATCAGAAAATTTTCACATCAATTGTTAGAATGCCATTAAATCATGCGTTATTGTTTTCCATATTAGCCAAAGATTTAGCTAATTTCTGAATAAGAATTATCAATAGAAATTATACCAGGAGTAATAAAGAATACTTATTAAATAAAAAAAAGTAGTTATACAATAAAGAATGTCCAATGAATATGGTGGCCATCCACTCTGTCAAGCCAAGGCAGGAGTGGAATCGTACAAAAGAATTCGAAACAGAGAAACAATCATCTAATCTAAAGAGAAAGAGAATGCATGATGCAGCTTAAAGGAGGAAGGCGGCTTCTCCAAGCAAGGCTGCTCCAAATATAGCCATCTTCTCCAAACTGGGGGTAGAGACAGCTCCGCTGCTGGTGCTTGGTGGCGAAGCGGTGGCTGGGCCTTCAGCCGAAGGGCTAGATGCTGGAGTTTGAGCTGTGGGAGAGGTGGCTGAGGTTGGAGGGGTGGAAACTTTAGAAGGAGCAGACGCAGGAGAAAAAACAGTGGGGGGAGTTGCAGTAGGAGGAGAGGCGGGCGATGGCGCTGTCGGAGATTGAACTGGTGACGCCTTGGGCGTTCCTGCCTTGGGCGACGGTGCCGGTGCTGGTGCGGGAGAGGCTGAGCTCATCAATGCCAAAATAAGAACGACGCATAGAATTGCACTAAATCGGCCCATCTTGTCTGCTGGTTGTTGTTGCCAAAGGATACTGCAAAATCTTGTAGTGATAGAATCTCTATGGAGTCTTTCTGTTCCTGAAAACTTAAAACAAGAGGTTGCCGAAGAAGAGAAAAAATACCTTAACAGAGAGAGTGAGAGCAGGCAGGGAGTTGTGGAGGGAGGGTTTGAGATAATATATAGGTAGTGACACAACCACAATGACGGATTCATTTTAATTACTCCACCATGAGATGTAGGCCACTTCTAACAAACTTCGACCTGTCAGCGTCCTTACTTAACAGCCTGTCGTCGTTGAACGGCCTTCCTTGGATGAGCTGGATTGCCGCCGATTATTTCATTCGAACTGCAAAATCCAGGAGATTAGAGTCTGTATATGAATTTGCATGGAGTTTGGACACCGTCACCGTCCCCGTCAAATTCTCCGCCGGACGAAACCCCGTCGTTTGATAAAGCCGTGGCCATCCAAAAATTTGTGGAAGTAAATTATGCAAATTACGAGGTAATGGTCGTTAGAGTGCCGTTGGGACTTTTTCAAATGAGAGAGGCAGCTGGAATTTTGGAAGCATCCAGTAGTTAGCAATAACGGACCCGGTAAACGGCTATATCTAGACTAATAAACGGCAAATTAGGCGGCTTGAACGGTTAACCATAGCCAACCAGGTAAACTGCTGTGTGGAGACTAATCAACTAAGCGTTCCTCGGATAAAAGAGATTGGAATCAACTCCTTACAAATATTTCAATGGGGTCGGACTAATTTTCATGATTTGGGGAATATTGAAGATAAAAGAGATTGGAATCAACTCCTTCCAAATACTTTAATGGGGTCGGACTAATTTTCATGATTTGGGGAATATTGAAGCAAGTGCAAAATCGCATCATTGCACGTGATCTTTTCCTGCCATCCGAACAATCCCAATGGAAATTCATTAAAATAAGCATATATAGGTTCAAGCCTCGTACACCAATAATAATGGTAAGATGGATTTGATCATCCAATGTAATTAAGTTTTAGGAACTGAACTGCTAAACTGAATATAAACCCTAATTTTAGTAGAAACCCTAATTAAGGTTTTAAAATGAAATAGTATGATACATAATTGAGATGCTAAACTGAATGAGTAGACCACAGAGCAAAAAGAGACCAGGAAAAGAAAAAGATATATAATTATAATAATTATATTTATAAAAATAAATAATTATTTATAAAATACATAATTATATTTATAAAAAAAATTAGTGATTTTGTGCCCAAGCCTGCTATAGAAGAGGTTTATGTCCGGGTAACTCTGTAGCACACCCATTTCGGAACTCTGGGTTTGTAGTGTACCTTCTTACATAACACATATAGTCCAATATATACTCCACATGCATTTAACAATTAAACACATTCACCACAGAGTATTCATATGAATTACTGTCATAATGAGCAAGCAATTAGCTTTTCATATTAATTCATATACACAGCGGAAAACATGATACATAATATATGCAACACAGTCATGCCAAAATGTGATAATAACATAGTTAGACACTTATCTTGTAACAATGGTGGGATCCACAAACCAAGTGCAGGCCTTCCACGAACCACCCAGCCTTAGACCACATTGCTTATTAGCTCAGCAGTGGATCACCCCCGAGCTAGGACTAAGCTTCACCCCAAGGCAAGGAATCCTAGCTAGGCTGAGGTTACAGGGAAAACAACACTCAGAATCTGGAAGGATTTATCCCTGGATGTCGTCTTACGCCCACTACTACCAGACTCTCATTCCCCACATGCATGTTCCGCCCAGGAGTATACACCTTCACAAGAACAATGCATCAGTGCTAACCTCCCTCTCTGGGTCTCGGCAACAGGCCGGATCAGGAAGTCTCAGAGCCTGAAGCTGGTGCTGGACACTCTCTGGAAGAAACCTCTTTCAACAACATCCACCTCCCTCACTTAGAGAGAGGTCACACATAGACTCAATCACCACCTGCACTGGACAACAATTCACGCGCAATCCATCTCTGCATGACCACCATAGTCAATCGGGAATACAGACTCAGACCTCTCAGAACAAGCTCCGCAATGGTAGCCAGGTCTCACGGTGTTAATTTTTGAAAATTCCTGAGAAGCAATTTCTGCAGGAATTTACACAGACTCTCTCCACCGCAGCAGAATGGTCGTTTCCCATCCACCCTACCCAGGATAGACTCACGCTCTAGTGTCGGGAATGTGCGACAGACAATCCACACAAGGGTCAACGCAGGTTCGGACGGTTTAGAGGATGTACGAGGGTTTTTCTACAAGACTCAAACCCCTTCCCTTCTGGCAGTCCGTGAGTCCCATGGAGGAGGAACCCCCAACACAGCTCATCTCGGCCTTTTATTGCATGGCCAGGGTCGACACTTGTCACCCATGCGACTTCATGCGTTCCTGCAACGTGCGTGCCTCCCCCCATTTGAAAATCACATGTCCTTCCAAAAAGGACTTAGGTTAAAACATATAATGCACTTCTCTTTTGGAATAATATTAAAATATTATTCCCAAGGCTTAAGCCCCCTAGGCTCAACACTTATCCCCTTTTCCCACCTTCAGCCCCTAATTC
>ML786517.1:160798-184402 GCA_009831015.1 Picea engelmannii | reverse complement strand
GCCATATCCAACCATGTCCTGGTCTCATACATGACTAGCTTTCTTGCATTCATTCTTGTAACAAGTTCTTATCTTTTAATTCCTTGGTTATTACCCCATAACCAAATTAACATGACATTCTACTATGTCGATGTGTGCATTCAAAAGCTAAAAAGCTTTGAATTAACACAGGCCTACAACTTTTACCACATCCGGTGGTATGCATTCAATTAATATAATCATGTGATTTAATAACATAGCTTTGGCTAAGGAAATTCTTACCATAATTTCCTTTCAACAATTATGCAAAAAGAGTGATAAAACTCATACCTGCATGACTGCCATTAAAACTTATACTACCAAAATATCTGATAGCACTAGAAGCTTTCATGCTTCTTTTATCAGACTTATAACCAGCTCTTCAGCTCTCTGTTGCTTTCTTCATGAGGTAGCAAAATTACCAACAACATCTGCGACATGCAAGCATTCTTTCCTTGGGTTGGCCAATCAAGACATAACATACTTACTGCCACAAATTGTAGCAACTTCTTTCTCCCTATGCCCCTTTTTCTTGCAGATCCCAAAAGCATTCAATTCTTCCAGGATTCCTACAAGTTTCTCCTACATGGCCACTGGCTATGACCATGCGCCTATCCAAAAAGTGTTTCAGGATTTCGCGTATTAGGTGTTTCGATATGAGTCACCCTCGACTCTCTCTATCCCCGAAATTTGAAACAAGAGTCTAGCGCATCCTAGATCTTCCTTTAACTTCCACCGGTCTGACCTCTAGCGAAATTCGAGGATTAGCTCTCCTCCTTTCCCCCGAGGTCCGATCTCCCGAACCCCTGTTGGCTCAGATCAAAGGTCCACAGCTTTCTGGGTTCGACAGTTCCGGTCAATTCTTCGCGAATCGACAATTCGCGTTTCGGGGTTTCGAAAAACAGTTTCCTTTTCTTTTCATCCGGTCTCTAGTTTTCCAAAATCTATTTGAGTTAGATCCAACAACCACTTGATGCAGGCGCGAGGCTACAACCTCACCTCGCCCGCTCTCCGGATCACTCGCTCAGTTCATATTCGTGAGCCGAAGCGGCTCATTGGGCTCCTTTCTGGAATCTCAATTGAAAACCTAATCCACATGTCCTTATTTTCCTGTTACGGACTCTGCACGTACCTATGACTTTTCCTCGATTCAGACTTCGGGTTTCGGGGTTTCGTGATCCCTGATAACAAGAGTTCTTGTCCTCTCGAATTCTCGATCTCCGATGAGCCAATTCGCCGATATGGCCCTTTACGCATTAGGCCTCCTGGCTAAATTCCTGGCCCACGTGACCACTAATTCACAAGATCGTAGCCTTGTCTCCTTTCGGGGTTTTGGACTTCGCAATTCCGAAATGCAAGGGATTCCTGTCTTCAGGATCCGCGAAATGTCGATCCCCAACTTTCTGTGGATTCTTGACACGTGTCCTAGATGAATGAACGGTCCAGATTAAACCTCAGACTTCGCCCAATGCCAAGTCAAACTGCTCCCTTATGTGAGTCCCGATGGCCAATTTCCCGGTTGGGATAATCACGTGACACGCATCCTTCCTCAAATCCACGGCTAAAATCCTTTCGCTGTTTTGCGACTCAAAAGGGCCTCAGACTCTTGCTTTCCAAATCTCCGATATGTCGATGGGCTCCCGATCTCGCCCACGTGTCCCAACTGACGGATGACTCAGATCAGTTCTGGGAAATTTTCCCATAGAAATTCTCGATCTCTTGTCCACAAAACTCCCGATTTGTTGAGTCCTGAAACTCCGATGGAGTCTTCCCTTTTCGGGACTTTCCTGAGATCTCGCCACGCGTCCTCTCAAGATGGACGGTCCTGATCGTCTCTCGCGATTTCACGACTTCTGTTGTTCCAGAAGTCTTTTCCTCAGGATTCACAATCTGCCGAATGCCGATGTGCCGATGGACTCTATCCTTTCGGGACTTCCCCCGATGGTCTGGATCTCCGCCACGTGTTCCCAACAGATGGACGACCCTAATCCAACCTCGCTATTTCGGGATTTTCGATGCCCTGATGACAGAAATCCTATGTCAACTCAAAACCTCGGTAGCCGATATACCGACGGTCGCTCAATCTCCACCACGTGTCCCAACTGATGGACGGCTCCGATCGATTTCGGGATTTGCACCATGAAAATTCCCTATCTCATGTCATCGTGACTCCCGATTTCACGAATGCCAATATCCCGATGGCCACGCCTCTCGTCGGGACTTTGCCTCTGCTATTCACGAAGGCTTTAACCCCCGTGCAACTCTCGACAGATCCGATGGTCGTTGGGTCTCTGGATCAAGATCCAACGGTCTAGTTCTGTTCTTCCTGTGCGCACACTCCAGAGACTAAACTCCGAGCATCTTCACCCGTTCCAACGACTGACGGGTTCTTCGCTCTAGATCTGACGGTGCAGATCATTTCTTCTTGTGCTTGCGCTCCTCCTGCTGCTCCCTAGACGTGAAAACCAATGGTCCAGATCTCTTTCTGTCGCCGATCTAATGGCTGTTGTGCTCCCTCCTGAGCTTGCACTCTTTCGTCCTGGCCTTGGAAGAATTCCAAGTCCTCAAAGGTGTCGACCTTTGCTTGTTTCTCCTCTGCGAGCTCCACGAATTTGAGTTCTCGCTTGCGCTCTCAATGACGTTGTTCCTCCTGAGCTTATCCTTGAATCCCCAAGGGATTCTTTGACTTCTGCGCCTCTGTAGAGTCTTCAAATGCACACAGAGGTGCTATCCATCCTGAGCTTTCCTGTAGCTTCGAACTCCACAGAAACTCGGTTCTTTTTCTTTCCTTTCTCCCACAGATGGAGAATTTGATGCCCCCTTGGTTGTCCTCCTGCTCAAGCAACCCCCTGCTGAGCCTTCAAGGTGTTCAGCAACCCTGTGAAGATCCTTCAGTGGATTCTTCCTCTAAGTTCCAGAACTCAAAGAGTTCTCTTCTCTTACTGTGCCTGTCTTCACAATGTCTCAATGCCCACCTGGCAGAGTATCTTTTCATAGAACGTTCAACAGTTCTGTCCTCTGTGCACTCCTTGCACCTGCTCAATTCCCATTTGGTAGAGCTCTCAGAATCCCCTAGTGATTCTGGTTCTTCTTGAACTCACAACAGAGTTCTTCCTCAGCACCACTGTGCATATGCTCAATGCCCACTTGGCAGAGTGTCATGAATCCTCAGTGATTTTGACTTCTTAATAACTCACAGCAGAGTTCTTCCCAATGCACCACTGTGCATATGCTCAATGCCCACTTGGCACAGCTTCACAGAACTCCTTAGAGATTTTGTTTGCAACTGTGTTTCTCATACGTAGCCTTCCCTCCTGAGGTGTTCAACAACCTCAAGGTCTTCTCCCTTTGAGTTGTTGATTTCAGCTGTGTGCCCACCTGGCACGTCCTTGTCTGAATCCGCAGAGTTCAGATATGCAACTTCTATGCATGGCTATCAGAACCCGCAGTGTTCTGTCACACCCTCTTGGTATGAAGCCTCAAAGACCTCTCAAGCCTGAAACCAAATCAACTCCTGCAAATGCACAACTACATCTACAACATAAATTCACAGCATAAAATATAACACACCAAGACATTCATTCAACACAGAAATACATGCGGGTAAAACTGCTTCTGTTTGTATTAATAAAATGCCTCTTTACAAAGGTGTTCCTGAGCTCATACTTTAACAGAGTCTGATCTCCTTCTCTCCTCTTCTCTCTACTCGCAGACTCTCTCCTATGCTCCCACACACTTCTGGTGTGGAGTCCTCTCTCCCTGTGGACTTATGCCACACTGACTGCGATTTCATAACACTGCTATACCTCCTGAGCTTAAAAACTCGTCTAGCAACTGCTTGACACTTTGGAGCAAACCAGGGTCCGAAATTGGCCTTCCAGACCCAATTTCCCCTCGCATTCTCGGTCCAAAGACCACTCCACTAGCCCATCTAGGCTCAGTGTCGAAACCTTGGCTCTGATACCAATTTGTAGCACACCCATTTCGGAACTCTGGGCTTACTCGTGCTCTGATACCAATTTGTAGTGTACCTTCTTGCTTACCAAGGCTTTTAACGCACTATGTAACAATCTGTACACACTTACGTTGGATTTACATAACACATACAGTCTAGTATATACTCCACATGCATTTAACAATTAAACACATTCAACAAAGAGTATTCATATGAATTACTGCCATAATCAGCAAGCAATTAGCTTTTCATATTAATTCATATACACAACGGAAAACATGATACATAATATATACAACACAGTCATGCCAAAATGTGATAATAACATAGTTAGACACTTATCTTGTAACAATGGCGGGATCCACCAACCAAGTGCAGGCCTTCCACGAACCACCCAACCTTAGACCACACTGCTCATCAGCTCAGCAGTGGATCACCCCCGATCTGGGACTAAGCTCCACCCCAAGGCAAGGAATCCTAGCTAGGTTGAGGTTACAAGGAAAACAACACTTAGAATATGGAAGGATTCATCCCAGGATGTCGTCCTATGCCCAATACTACCAGACTATCATTCCCCACATGCCTGTTCCGCCCGGGAGTATACACTTTCACAAGCACAGTCCATCGGTGCTAACCTCCCTCTCTGGGTCTCGACAATACGCCGGATCATGAAGTCTCAGAGCCTGAAGCTGGTGCTGGACACTCTCTAGAAGAAACCTCTTCCAGCAACATCCACCTCCCTCACTTAGAGAGAGGTCACACACATGCTCAATCACCACCTGCACTGGACAACAATTCACGCGTAATCCATCTCTGCATGGCCACCACAGTGAACCGGGAATACAGACTCAGACCTCTCAGAACAAGCTCTGCAATGGCAGCCAGGTCTCACGGTGTTAATTTTCGAAAATTCCTGAGAAGCAATTTCTGCAGGGATTTACACAGACTCTCTCCACCCCGACAGAATGGTCGTTTCCCATCCGCCCTACTCAGGATAGACTCACGCTCTGGTGTCGGGAATGCGTGACAGAAAATCCACGCAAGGGTCAACGCAGGTTCGGACGGTTCAGAGGATGTACGAGGGTTTTTTAGCAAGAGTCAGACCCCTTCCCTTCTGGCAGTCTGTGAGTCCCATGGAGGAGGAACCCCCAACACGGCTCATCTCGGCCTTTTATAGCATGGCCAGGGTTGACACCTGTCACCCATGCGACTGCATGCGTTCCTGCAACGTGCGTGCCTCCTCCCATTTGGAAATCACATGTCCTTCCAAAAAGGACTTAGGTTAAAACATATAATGTACTTCTCTTTTGGAATAATATTAAAATATTATTCCCAAGGCTTAAGCCCCCTAGGCTCAACACTTAGCCCCTTTTTCCACCTTCAGCCCCTAATTCCTTGCCCACTCTGTGGATGCTCAGTCCCCCTTCACTCATTCATCTGGTCGGTCTGCACATGACGGTGTTTATATTTATTAATTGTTTTGCATGATTACATATACAACATCAGGTTCCTGGCCTTCAAACACTTAGGCTTCCTGGCCTAACAAACACATAAGCCTACCGGCTTATACAAAACTTGGCTCACTAGCCTATAGAACATGTTTACAATTCATTTCATATATCATGATTTGCAACGGGGCTCGGCCTTGGGGACACTACAAACTCTGTGAGCATCGTTGTCTTTGCATGGTGAGTATTCAATGTATTCAGATTATTTCCTTTCAGTTGTAATTTCCATTGTTTTTTTGAACGCATATGCAAAAGCTAATTTATTAGATTGTTGTTAAATGTATAAACAATAATGTATGCATTAATGTTAAATGTATAAACAATAGTGTATGTATTAATGATTGCAGTAGCATCGCATGTATTTAGATAATTTCCTTCTAATTTATAATTAATTAGAATGTATTATTGATTGCAGTAGCATCCCATGTATTCAGATAATTTCCTTGAACTTATACTTAGTTAGTTAGAATTATAATTCAATGTACATGACCACATTAACCGATCTCTGTCGATTTTTTTTCTTAAAAATATACTTATAAAAACAGTAGGCCTTACATTGGCGCTCCATACAGCTACAAGGAAGTTGGGTTTTGTGATACATAAAACAATACAAAGTGCTGGAGTTTTCAGGCATTGCTCAATCCTTTAACAAACAGTTAAGGTCAAATCTATGCAAGTGAAAACACAACAAACGAACTGAAACCTAAAATATTAATAAAGTTAACATGAACATACCAAAATATTTTCATCTCGTACCAATAATGATCTACCAGAAAAGGGCGCTTTCATTTGTTTGCCAATGATTTACAGGGAATCGAGTCGGTCCACGGATCCGCTTTCATAGGGTAGCAATTATATGAGTGCTATCATCATTTATTTGCGAATGATTTACAGGCAACCGATTCGGTCCGCGGGTTCCTGCACCTGTTATTCCACCTGCCGCTGGGTTTTAGGACGCTTAGCATCATGCATAGCCACGCTTCACATTCATGTACAAAATTAAACGTCCGATTCATGAACCATTGAAGATTCTGTCTCTATACATCATGGACGCGAAGACTGCCAGAACGTACCGCGTCCTATCAGGAATATCTCAACGTCTCTTGTTGATTTCCAGTTAGATTTCACCCAGGACTTTACGGTATTTTTCAAAGGCCCAAAGCCCACGAATTCCCAAATTAACCCTTTTGAACAGAGTCTTGAGAGAGGCTCCGCTATTTATTGGATCCATAATAATCTCTCGAATCGCCGAGCTGTTTTCCAAACACCCCTTCCTGGCTTTGTCCTTAGCAGCTTCTTCAATGAAATCAAATCTGTTTCTGAAGGCAACTCTCCTTCTCCCATTATAATATCTATGAACGATTTTGGGGAGCCCATGGCTAAACCGCTCCGCTAGACTTCTTATATATATATAAATTGTTTTGTCTAGATGCCTATCTAAACGACATTTATCTTCACCGGCTATGCCATGATATAGGTTATAAGTTGCAGTCTAATCATTTTAATTCTCACGGAAAATAAATTAAAAGCATAACATTGTCACTATTCACATGCATTAGCAATTCTCAGAAAAAAAAAATTGTTACTATTTGGTTAGGTGCAAGCTTAGGAAATCTGTCTCATGTTAATGTAACATTAAGAATATAATGCTCAGTTCACTCTCCAAGATATACATTTATGGTTTAAATCATAAAAATTTCACATCAATTGTTAGAATGCCACTAAATCACGCGTTATTGCTTTTTCCACATTAGCCAAAGATTCGGCTGGATTGAGTGAATTTCTGAATAAGAATGGTCAATAGAAATTATACCAGGAGAAGAATAATTATTAAATAAAAAAATAAGTAATTATACAATAAAGAATGTCCAATAAATACGGTGGCCATCCACTCTGTCAAGCCAAGGCAGGAGTGGAATCGTACAAAATAATACGAAAGAAAAAGAGAATGCATGATGCAGCTTAAAGGAGGAAGGCGGCTCCTCCAAGCAAGGCGGCTCCAAATATAGCCATCTTTTCCAAACTGGGGGTAGAGACAGCTCCGCTGCTGGTGCTTGGTGGCGAAGCGGTGGCTGGGCCTTGAGCCGAAGGGCTAGATGCTGGAGTTTGAGCTGTGGGAGAGGTGGCTGAAGTTGGTGGGGTGGAGACTTTAGAAGGAGCAGACGCAGGAGAAGAAACAGTGGGGGGAGTTGCAGTAGGAGGAGAAGCGGGCGATGGCGCTGTCGGGGATTGAACTGGTGACGCCTTGGGCGTTCCTGCCTTGGGCGACGGTGCCGGTGCTGGTGCGGGAGAGGCTGAGCTCATCAATGCCAAAACAAGAACGACGCATAGAATTGCACTAAATCGGCCCATCTTGTCTGCTGGTTGTTGTTGGCAAAGGATACTGCAAATTCCTGCAGTGATAGAAACTCTATGGAGTCGATCTGTTCCTGAAAAATTAAAACAAGATGTTGCCCAAGAAGAGAAAAAAGACCTTAACAGAGAGAGTGAGAGCAGGCAGGGAGTTTTGGAGGGAGGGCTTGATATAATATATAGGTAGTGACACAACCACAATGAGGGATTCCTTTTAATTACAGCACCATGAGATGTAGGCCACTTTTAACAAACTTCGACCTGTTAGCGTCCCTACTTAACAGCCTGTCGGCCTTCCTTGGATGAGCTGGATTGCTGCAGACTATTTCATTCGAACGTACAGCTGTATATCGCAAGTGGATCTATAGGCATTCACTCTTGCCGTGGTTGAACAGCAAAGTCAAGGAGATTGGAGTCTGTATATGAATTCGCATGGAGTTTGGACACCGTCACTGTCCCCGTCAAATTCTCCGCCGGACGAATCCGCGTCGTTTGATAAAGCCGCGGCCTTCCAAAGTTGGTGTAAATTACGAGGTAATGGTCGTTAGAGTGCCGTTGGGACTTTTTCAAATGCGAGAGGCAGCTGGAATTTTGGAAGCATCTAGTAGTTAGTAATAACGGACCCGGTAAACGGCTATATCCAGACTAATAAACGGCAAATTAGGCGGCTTGAACGGTTAACCATAGCCAACCAGGTAAACCGCTGTGTGGAGACTAATCAACTAAGCGTTCCTCGGATAAAAGAGATTGGAATCAACTCCTTACAAATATTTTAATGGGGTAGTACTAATTTTCATGATTTGGGGAATATTGAAGCAACTACAAAATCGCATCATTGCACTATCTTATCATGCCATGCGAACAATCGCCATGGAAAGTCATTAAAATAAGCATACATAGGTTCAAACCTCCACCAATAATCATGGTGAGATGGATTTGACTATCCAATATCTTATTAAGTTGTAAGATAAACGTTCTAAATGAAGATTTTTTTGGTAATTTTTTTCGAGGATATTTGTTCAAAATTTGATAGAAAATTGTTACATCAGTAGATTTAAGTGATTATTCTTATGTAATTAGAGTGTCTTAGGGGTTTTTCGATGAAAAAAAAAAACCATTTCATAAAATAGTTAGACAACATGATTTGTGAATTTAAGTCAATTGGTTAATTTTCCTTTAACATTGTTGGTTTAAAGTGGTTATGTTGAAGGGTAGACACTTTTGTTGATAAAGACATTTTGGGATGTTTATTTAGAGATGCTAGGTTGAGTCAAGAGATATTGAAAAGTGTGATATGCATATATTTTAGAGATATATGGCAGCCCATCAATTTGATTAGAGGCTTAATCCAATTCATTTCTATTAAGTTATCATTTTTTTTTTAACAGAAACGGTTATAGATTATATTAATGGGGTGGACTAGACACAGATCCGATTACAAATGGCCTCGAATTTCTTCGGGCCTGTCTTTCTGAACCATTCTACTTCTATAGCTAGAGACTTGTGAACTGAACTAGTTCCTGTACGTCTTCTAATAGAACTTGATTAAATTTAAATGCCGAAACTCCATTCACTGTTTCAGCTTAAGTCTCAGCACTGTCTCAGCACTGTTTCAGCATTTGTTACAGCGGTGTTTCAACATATGTGTCAGCACTGTTTCAGCATATATTCCAGCACTGTGTTTCAGCATAAGTTATAACACTGTTTTAGCATAAGTTCTAGTATTGTTTCAGCATATGTTCCAGCACTGTGTTTCAGCATATGTTACAGCACTGTGTTTCAGCATATGTTCCAGCCCTGTTTCCGCAAATGTTCCAGCACTGTGTTTCAGCATAAGTTACAACACCGTGTTTCAGCATAAGTTACAGCACTGTTTCAGCATATGTTCCAGTACTGTTTCAGCATATGTTCCAGCACTGTGTTTCAGCATATGTTCCAGTACTGTGCTTCAGCATATGTTCCAGCCATGTTTCAACATATGTTCCAGCCCTGTGTTTCAGCATATGTTCCAACACTGTGTTTCAGCATAAGTTACAGCACTGTGTTTCAGCATAAGTTACAGCACTGTTTCAGCATATGTTTCAATATTGTTTTAGCATATGTTCCAGCACTGTCCTGACGCCCCTGTCCTTATTCTAGCACGTCCCTGCACAAGACTTCTCTCACCTGCCTCATACCTTCGTGCCTGCACTTTGGATTCCTTTCTGGCAAATTTCAGACTTCTGCAATTTCTGACAGGAGAACTCCAGTCGATTCCTTCTCCCTAGACTCTAAGGGATAGGTTCATAAATTTCAGCTCCATTTACGCTGATGACTCCCTTGCCCAGGGAGGTGCCTCTGTTTGCTTCGTGGTTTGCCAACTGATTAAGATGCCTGAGGATGTGGTAGAACTTCACCTCTTCGAAGTCTTTCATCTGGACCAGAACCTTCCTATAATAATGGTCAAAGCCCACGTTTTTGGGAGCTTTCCTCTAATTGAGAGCATGGATCAAGATTCTAGAGTCCCCTATGACAGCCAAATTCGAAATTGATAACCTTCTGGCCTAAGCCAGCCCCTGCCAGATTGCTAAAATTTCAGCTGTATTATTGGTGTTCAGACCCAGCCCCCAGGAAAAGTTGAGCACAATTTTCCCTGAGATGTCGAGTAGGACCCCTCCACTTCTCGCGGGACCAGGATTCCCTTTCGAGGCCCCATCCACCTGCAGGATATGCTTCTCCAAAGAAGATCTCCACTTTAAGAACTCTTGTTGCTCCAGCCTAATTTCCCAAGGGGAATGGTGATTGGTAAATTGCTTGGTTCTGTCCAGGAGGGAGGGATCAAGCTCATGGAACCAGACATACTCATCTTTGTTAGGGGTTACTTCGTTGGTGATATTAGTCTTTGAGGCTATCAGATCACCCAGAATCGCTTTCACTTTGAGTGCAGTTTGGGCCGGCGTCCCTGCTATATCCCTGAAGATCCTATTGTTTTGCTCCAGCCACAGTTTCCAGCAGACTACTTTCGGCACCCACATCCAACAATGCTTTAGCAGGTTCAACTTGGTAAAGGAGAAGGGAGCCAGATTGACCTAGGAGGTAAACAAAGAAGTAACTGAAGAAGGCAGGGGTACATTCAACTGGCCAAGAATGAGATTCCAAAGTTCCAGAGCATAGGGACAGAGGAGAAAGAGGTGGATAGAGGTTTCAACATGACAAGCACAGAGAGGGCATCGAGAGGGCCCTTCCCAGCCTCTTTTTGAGAGGTTTTCCCAAGAAAGGATACTGTTGTGCAGAAGGGACCAGCAGAAGAGATCTAATATGGGAAGGGAGGGATGAAGCCAGAGATTTCTCCACACCGAGGGATCAGGGGCTACCCAAGGGATTGCTTGTAGGGCTGCATAACCAGCTACATCAGAGTAATTGCCAGACGTAGAGCCCCAGCCTCTTTTGTCCTTCTTCCTGGCCGAGGAGGGGGAGCACCCTTTAAGAGCATCTAGGAGGGTTCGAGCTTTAGTTTCTAAGTGCCGCAGATAGTCCCCCAAATCCCACTTAAGCCAAGAGCCGTCTTGGTTCCAAGCTGAAAGGTCCCACAGGGTGACTTTGCTAAAGGAATGGAGCCAACTCTTGATGTTTTCCATCCCTTCCGAAAAACTTAAAGGGGTCTGTCCTAAAAGAGAGTCTTCCCAAAACTTGATTTTTCTGCCGTTCCCCGGGATCCAAAAAAGCTTTGAGGTAATCAAATCAAGAGCCTTAAGGAAGAGAGAAAGGATGGGAGAGCCTTTTCTAGTCAAGGGGGGGCGATCAAGGCACCTTTCTTTGTGACCACAGAAATATTTAAGCCTTAGAGCTTTGGAGCTCCAAGTGGTTTTACCTCTTATCATCTTCCAGAGAATCTTACCTCCCATGGCCAGATTCTAAGTGGCCACATCTCTTACTTGCATCCCACCTTCCATCCTGGGGGCTTTAACCTTATCCCAGTTGACTAGGTGCATTTTTTTCCCCTCATTCCTTCCCCCTTCCCAAATAAATTTTCTCAAGATGTTGTCTAAGTCTCTCACAAATCCTCTCGGGGCAAGGAGGATGGAGGCCTGGTAGACAGGAAGAGAGGTGAGAACAGAATTTATGAGGATTAACTTCCCTGCTTTGTTCAGCCATGTTTCTCCCCAGGCCAAGATCCTGGCTTTCATCTTGTCCAACAGAGGCAGCCACAGGTTACTTTTTGGAGCTGCTTTGACTAGCAGGATTCCTAGATATTTAATGGAATCCCACGTTGAAGCTCCTTCCATTTCCAGCACCCTGGAAATTCCAATCATTTCTATAGGAGGGCAGTTCCAGCCATAAATTTTACTCTTCCTCAAACTGATTTCGCTGCCTAAAATTTCAGTGTAGTCATCCAATTCTTTCTTGAGAGCTCTTGCGGTGGACAAGTTGTCTTGGCCCAGAGGGAGCGTATCATCGGCAAATTGAGCATGATAAAAGAACCGGAGCATAAATATTAAAGAGGCTAACCTGATGTCCCGATTCGCGGTGCAACAACTTCGTGAACAACCAATGGATGGTGCTATGTTCTTCGATCAGGTCTAGCGTTGAGGAGTTCTAGAAGGTGGCTAGACCTCATGAAGCTCCCCTGGCGCTAGCAGCTCTACCTGCTCCTTTTTTCCAGAAATTTTTACTAGCCTGAAAGGTCTCAGGCTCCTCCATCTTCATCTCCTGGATCAGAAGTACATCCAGGGAAGTCATTCTGACTAGATCTTTGACAGCTTCTTCTTTTAGTTTGCTTCCCAACCCTCTGCAGTTCCAGGAGATGAAAAGCATTAAGAACCGGAGGGGGGGGGCTCCTTTCAAAGCCTTGCCTTTTTTTGAGGATCTGGTTTCTATCATAGCCAGGATGGTATGCTGAAATCCTGCAGTTACGTCCCTGTAAGATTTCTCCTCCCTTTTTTTTCTCTCTGGTTTCCTTCCTCTAGGGGCCTTCTCTGGGGTTCCAACATAACTGTTGGTCTCCGTGGCCCCCTCATCTGTATCTATGCCCGTTTTGGAATCTAAAGGGATGTGCTCCTCATCCAACTTCATGGGTTCATCTGCTAGAGGGTTTTCATTGACCGGTATCGGATTTTTTGGGGCTGGCGGGGGCTGAGTGGCTATAACTATTGGCTCTTTCCCGATTTCCTTTGGCTTGTTAGCCCATTCTTTCGGAGGTGCCTTCTGAGGGTTTGTCTTTGAAGATGATGGTTGGCTCGCCTGCTCTGGTCTTGGATCTTTGGATTTAGGACCTAGTTTTCTTTTCTTGACCTTTTGCCAGCCCTCAACATCTTCCTTTTCTGGGATTTGGTTCTTTGGGCAATTCCTCTGGAAGTGTCCATGCTCTTGACAGGATCTTCACTTGAAGGGAAGGTGTTCATAATCGAGTTTCTGGTAGTGAGACCAGTTGCCCACAGTAAGCTTCACCGCCTCCGGGAGCCCTACCTCAAGATCCACTTCAACACATATCCTAGCACAGTTGTAGATGGACTTGTTGTCTTCCGTATCAATGAATTTCCCTATTCCATTCCCTATCTTTTGTAGAGCTTCATAGTTCCAGCAGTGAACCGACAAGTTGGGGAGCCTGACCCAAACAGGAACCTCCTTTGGCAGTTTCACCATGGGATCGAATTTTGGGGTCTAGCGGTTCAGATACAGCCCCTGGGTTCCCATAAAATATGGTCCATTTCTGAAAATGAGATCCTTGTCTTCCTTGTTTATAAACTCGAAGAGAAAAAAGCCACTGATCAAAGGGTAGCAGGTAACTCCTTGCTTAAGGAGAGGCTTCCAGTTCCTTTGGACCCAAGCTTCAGTGGTTTTTGCTGAGGGCCAAATTCCCATAAACTGGCCTACCAGCCCTCTCTTAGAGAGAGCCAGGGCTATCTTAATCGCTTGCGTCTCCGGGAGGGCGATTTCTGGGATTTCATCTAGCTTTTTTATGAATTTTGGAACCGAAGAAGGGCCCTTGCGCTTGCCTCCGCTGGCAATCGGCTTCCTGAACGCGTCCTCTTCTGAACTCGGAGGGGGAGGGGCCGAATCCCCACCCCCTGGGGCGGCCATGGCCAACTCTGGCTGCAAAAACGGACCCTAGATGCTCTCCACGAACCCTATCGCTTTCTAAGTGATTTTATTAAGTTATCATTAATCTTAATTTTAAATTAAATATAACGATGAATATAGTTAATTATATAATGTTGTTAGAGATTTAAGCACGCGAAGGGATTAGAATGAAAATAAAACATAAATTTATGGATTAAAATAGATTTATGTGATTTTTATTATTATTACAATATTTTTATTTTTACTGTGGGTTTTTCACTTTTACATTATGGACGTCAATTTTTTATTAATTTGATTTATTAATCTTTGTTACCTAATACATATCATCAACATCAAGTGGTACATTTGTTAGTGTAATCAATTATTGTTCCTAATGGCATAGTCATCTAGCATCTTTTAATTTTCTAATGCTTATTAAGATGATTACAATTTTTTTTATTTTTTTAATGTCTATCCATGTACTTTTTTTTATTGAAAATAACTTGGCATTGTATGTTTTCCCTTGATTTGAAATGGATCACTATATGAATTTTCATCTACTTTGGCATTTTTTTAGGTTGAAAAATTGGAGCTAAAGGTTTGTAGGGCTTATTTTAGAAGCATGCACTATTTTGGTGATATGGGGTCTTGAAACTTTTGGGGCCTATTTGACATATTAAATGGGCATTTTTGTGTCAAAATTTTGGAAGCAAAAATTCCAATCTTTCAAGGTTGTTGTAGACATCGAGATCTTTCCAACGATGTAAAGATCAACTCAATCGAAGTTTATATGAGGGAGTTATGCATCTTGCAAGTTGACCTATCCAATTGACCATCATGATACCAAGTGGATGCTGTATCAACTCCCATCAGTGACATTGTACAAACTTTTAGGAACATTCTAGAGGGTTTAAAACCCTAGCCCTAATCGAGAATTGAAGGATGCAAAAACCTTATCCCTAACCCTGGACATCTATTAGGATATGTTAAAAATTTGGCCATTAGATAAAAAAGGGATTCCTTGTTGTATTAATTTATTGTTCGATAGTTGAGCATAGCAAGGGAATGTGATATTGATGCAAAACAAAGGAAGTAAAAGAGTGTTCATCGGCCATATAGGCCACAATGTCTATGAAAAATCCATGGTTAGTTCACATTTCTTTTCATTTTCATTTCTTCATGGAGAAGAAAAGAGCAATGTGTAGTCCTCTCCTTTCGGATAGGTTTTCTAGTATTGGGTTTCCCAGGGATAAACTTGTGTTCATTGTGTGGATAGTGTGGTATTTTTTTTAGCTTGTTAAATACTTCACTGCCAACTTATTTTAGTATTTTATGCATTGAGCTAGTAATCTTGAATCTTGATCTTAAGTAAAACATTACATAACAAAGAGTTGCACAAACTTGTAAGATCTATTGAAGTGAAATATTCCAATGAAACATCCACACATTTTTTAAATTATCTATACAACTTACTCCAATGTCTACCCATAAGATTTTAATAAATAACATTGACTGTATGCATGATATTATTGGAAAAATAATTGTACAACCAAATAGTTATGGTTATTAATATCATGATACTAGTATCTAAATATAAATTGGATGTTGCTTATGTTGATGTTTTTCCAGTTAGCAGCATCGGTATTCTCCCAAATTGGTCACACTCATTTGACCAAGGGAAAATGATACACTCACTCATAGGGCTTTGCTAGTGGTGAATGGTTCAGGCGTAATCTTTCTCATGACGAGGAGTGGATAAACTCGTGGTGCTCTCACATTGCCTACTCGAGGATGGAGTGATCTATATTAATTAGACATACACATGAGGAAATGATCCCCCCCCCCCACATATATATATTATTATTTTTTACATTACATTATAAATATATAAATAATATATTTATAATATAATGTATAAATATAAATAATCAATATTTAATAATTAATTAATTAATGAAAATAAAATAATGGAAAAGACATGTCCATTAATGAAAGGGCACTCTGCCCAAGTATATAAATCAGAGCTCTCGATTGTAATATATTATCTCATACAATATCTACTTACAGTTGAGGTTTTGAGTGTGTAATTATTCTATGATAACAATAGTATTTAAATCATAAGGAAATAATTATCATATCTAAAAATCAGAAAATTCAACATGGTATGAGAGGTAGTTAAATGATTTCAGTACCAGAACTTTCAGATCTTTTATTTTTTTTAAATTGTATGGTCGTGGTCGTGATCAACCTATGCACACAAAGCGACCATAGTCATGGTTGCGAGTGGCCCGTGAACATAGTGCGCCCATATTCGTGATTGCTAGCGCCTTGTGAACACCCTGCAACCACAGTCATGGTCGCGAGCGACCTGTGCACATAGGGAGACCACATTGTATAAGATGGTGTCTAGTCTCAGAGTATAAGACATGCTATATGGTGCTACAAATTTCATATCCTGGAAGACTAGGATACTCTTCATGCTGCAAGAAAATGAGACTCAGAATTATGTAAAGGAAGATGTCTTAGAACCAACAAGTGCTAAAGAGAAATCTAGGTAGAAGAAGAATGAAGCAAAAGAGAAGAGGATCTTGATAGATTCCATAATAGATCACCTGATTTCACACATAGTTGAGCTCAAGACTGTCAAGGGAATGTTTGATGCCTTGGTGGGATTTTTTTAGAGTAATAACATGAGCAGGAAACTAGCGTTGAGGAATTGGCAACATTGTATCATCATGACCACATCATATTCAGTTGCCACTTATTTTATGAAGGTATCCTAGTTGAAATATCAACTTAATGCCATTGGAGACACCATTGATGACGCATAACTTGTTACAATAACTATTAATGGATTACCTTCTTCATGGGAGTCATTTGTTCATAGTATTTATTGATGGGAGTATTTTCCCAAGTTTGATAGGTTATGGACTGATTGTGTCCAAGAGGAGGCCAAAGTATTGTCCAAGATCAGTTTGCAAAGACTCCATGATAAAGGAACTCAAGCTCTTGTAGCTCTTTCTTACCTCTCTAGCTACCTAACATTCCATCCCCCTTATGAAAGTGTTTTCCTCAACACTTGTTATGAGGGTGTACAACAATATACCAGGGTCCCATGGATACGTGTGGACCATAGTGTTGAAGTAGACTAGAGAACCATGGTCCCATGTAGAAATGAAAGCCACCATGTCAAAGTAGTCCAACCGCCATTGTAAATTAGGGTCCCATGTCCAAGTGCTCATGTGAACTCCTCACAGAAGATTTTGAAACCCAATAACCGACTGAAAATGATGCTCCAAAGACTGACACATGTCATGTGGATCCAATTAAGAAGATCCATCCACATAGTGGAAAAGGTCGTATCATAATTTGGAAGGAATGATGGCACTGTAGAATATGCATGATGGACACTAGTAATAATCATTGGATCTTGATTTGTCACATTGATGTTATCTACAGAAGATGGATTAGAGTCATCAAATAAAATATGAAAGTGGTTGTCATCCTCGAAATGACAACTATCCATATATCAATCATCACAATCGGCCTAAAAATCATACCAGACATATACTTCTTGATTATATTCATCCATGATGTCTGCCATAAGATATCTCTCTTGCATGTTATCCAATGAATATTGAATACTACGAAAACTATCCTTGAGACCATGTGCAAGGTCATGTAATGTGAGATTATATGCAAGGTCATGCAATGTGTTATACAATTGGGCTTTGAATGCTTCAGTTATCTATAGAATTTCTTCGAGGGTTTGAGAGGGAATAACCATTGGAAACACCAAATAAAATATACTAAAATAAATCTCTTAAAATTATTTATCCAATGACATTGATTTTGTAACAATCTGAGCACCCTATGAAAAGTTATGAACTCCGCAGTCTTGTCACCGTCACGAAAAACCCAAAAAAATAGTTGATTTTAAATCAGTGATATCTTCACTTCCAAAGCTCCAATTTCGACAATTTTTTTTTTAATTGGGTAAAATTGTGAGAGGAAATCATATATGCAATTCATTTTAAAAAAATTGTCCCCAACAACTACATAAATAATAAAAGTCACGTGGTCATTCGTAGAAAAAAACCTTGAAATTGCAGATTTAAAATGCAAATAACTTGACTTCCTTGACTTTGTTTGAGACAATTTTCTTTTAACTTGGATTTTTTTCTGATAGGAACTCAGATCTACAACCATTTTTTGAAAATTTTTCACCAAAACCTACAAAAATCTTCCGTAATGTCCCGACCCTCTTTTTTTTTTCTCCGAAAAATAAATATGCAAAAAATAAAAATATTTGCCCACATTTCCTGCCAAGGAAAGTGCTCTGATACCACTTGTTAAGTTCCAAAGAACTGAATACAAAATACTCATTGATAGTCTTTGCTTAATTAGATTAGCCCTTAGATAGACCATCCCCTTAGTTAGACTATACTTCCTCTAGATTTTCTGCCTGGGCACATATAGTGCTACGAATCTAAGTTTACTTACCCCGGGTTGACAATTTAATTGAGGGATTTAGTGCATATACAACACCCATCGTTTTTTGCGTCGTTGTCGGGGAGTTATCTCAAGGTAGGAAATAATTAGGAGATAGATCATTTCTAATCCTTAGCATTAGTTTGGTGGCGAGGGAACTTTAAGATGAGAGGTAAGAACCTGTGCATTTGTTATAACAGGTTCCCCCAAACCCAATGGTAGTTTCTCTTTTTTTTGTTTTCTTTCATGAACAGACCTAGGGAACCAAAGGGCATATACATTAAAAACAAATCAAAACTTTCAACCAAGGTTCCTTCCGACATTTTTGGGGGACGAAACATTCTACTCATCAACTCTGCAGACTGATACCGAAAAATAGGAGCTATCTCAACCCAAAGAGCTAAAGCAGTCTATGAAGAGACTAAAATAGGGAGAACTATAGAACAAAAAGTTGAAGCATTGGTAATAGTGGGAAAGGAGGCAAGACCACTCGAGCCCTCCGCAGAACCAAACAAAACAACCTTTTTTTTCTTACCACCACCAAGAGAATGAATTCGAAGGTGACCATTAGTTTGGAAGAACTCTCTCAAATCCTAGCAACAACTAGGATCTCTTCTTTTCAGGAAGAACACATCTTGACAATAGTCAAGAACTTGTCTACCTCTATGGAAATATTAGAAGAATCAAGGTCTTATGATCTACAAAATGATTTTCCTTGCCAAAATGCGAAGGAAGCTGAAAAATTATGGACTACATCCAGTGGAGAGAAATAATTAAGACTTGAGATTGAGGAGTTCTCAACATCCATCTCAGCAGATCCTTTATGTACTTCAGAAATTAATCATCGAGAAGAAGAGGATATGCATAGAATGATGAAGGAGAGCATAGAAATTATTGTTGATGAACATCAAGATTACATTGAAATTTGGTTTCAAGAGGTTATTAGGCCACAATACTATTCTCTTCTTCAACACCTTTTGATGCCAAAACAAGTAGGTTGGTTGGTTCTTCATATCCATGTAATCACTATGGTAACTTTTTTGGATATGGGTATCTTTCATATCTTTCTTCGCACATGGTTACATTGGAAAAGTTCTTACACTTGAATAACATTTTTTTTTTTACTTTTTTAGGTAGGGTAGGATAGTAAATAAAAATTGCACGTTGTTAGTTTAGCTTAAAGTCTAATGCAACCTCATTTTGCATTTTCTTTTTAATAAAAGAACTATGAGATACATGTTCCAGTGACTTGATCTCATTGATCTCATTATTGTTTTATCTTTTAGAGTGTGGTTTTTGACAAATAGTGCTAAAGATTCCTGCAGGTATTTATTTCACCAAGAATAGACAATTTCAAGGAGACAAAAAGGGAAGTATTTTCCTGTAAAAATATTGCTATATGTGAACTTTGTTGTCTGCTAAGCATCAAACGAATAATGACTTGTTGTAATTAGCCATACTTTTGCAAAGATTTTCATCTTCTTTTTCTCAAGGCATATTAAATAGAAGTTGTTCTTAAACCTTCACCACTATATAAGGAAGTGATACCGTAACCATCAAGGTTAGAGGTCACTTGTATAGTTTCTCCAAGAACCCTGCATAAGTGAGTAAAGTATATTTATTAAAGAGTAACAAGGAGGTATGATTAGTGGTTAGCCATGGAAACATCACAAAAACTTAAAAAAAAAAAAAAAGTGAGTTGAGCCTAAATATACCTTTCTGTTTTTTCCCAATGGTACCATCCACTACACACTAAAAATGCTTGATTATATCATATCTTTAGATAGGATATGTCTGCTTAAGTACCCCTTACATCAGGACAATCACTAAGGAATATATAATGGAAAGTCATCCTCTAACATAAATACCATACCAATTGAAAGAAAGAAAAAAGTTATTTTTAAAGTTGCCCCCAATCTTCTTGCACAAAGAAATCTTATACTAAAAATATTAAAAGATGGAGGGTCAGTCTCCAAGGGTGTAAGAGGATAACCCGTCGAGATACTGAACAGGTCCATTAGAAGTAGGTATCGGCCTATGGTATGACTGGGTAAACCCGCCGAAATACTAAATAGGATTGCTGGCAATGGGGCATTCTACCTTGCGAGGATGGTAATCTGTCAAAAAATAATAAGAAATTCCAAAATATTAAACTTGTCCTGATGCACAACATTACTTGTAGATAAAGTTGACATGAAGTATGTATGGTTAAGCCAAGGTTAATGAACTCCATAAATTTTCCATTGGGAACTAACTTTGAGACTATCTTGAAAATCTCTCGCCTACCTCTTCTTAACTATATATAGAATGTTCTATCCTATAGGTGGGGCCATATTCTAACCGTCTTGTCATACCGATCTGTGAAATTTATCTCTACACTTAACAAGCTGTAAATCTTCAACTATTGGGAGAATTGACTCGTTTCCTATATTTTTTATTGTGAGGTGTCACAATACTTAGGTGTGGGGGAGGGGTTTCATGAGTGGACAAATGATAACATTACCTAGAAGAAGTAGAATATTTGTAAAAACATTGTGTGTATTGTTTTCATGATACAGGTTATTATAGCAACAATTATTTTACTTTGAAATGATAAAATAGATACCACTGACATCATTGTGTGTTATAATCCTGCTGTGCATTTTATTTATTTATTTTTATGTTTATATAATGGAAGAATTCTTAACCGGTTATTTGTGACAATTAAAGATCGATAACACATTGTTAAACTCACTACAGATCTGTGTTATACACCTATGAACAGAGGAACAAGGTTAAGTAGCTCTGTATTAGGCTAGGTATTTAGCTCAGTGTGGTTTTGATTTGGAGTTTGTTGGATGAGAGTCTAGGTCTAGGGAGCTAGGCCAGGGTTTCCAAAAGATGAGTTGTAAGTATAGAATGGGGCAAGGTAGGTATACTCAATAGAATTTAGGATTTGTCATTGTGTATAGGGTAGATGAGGTGAGTTTAAAAATGGGCATGAGATCATGAATCCATTCATCACAAGAAGGTGTAACATAACATGAAAATTTAATCCAAAACAAAGAAAATAACTTTGATTTGTGCTTATAATGTTATGAAACAAGCATAGGAAAGCATGGAAATGGCAGCAAATTGTAGCAGAAGAGAAACAACTTTGGAGGATGATTTGGAAACCTTCCTCGATGATTTATGAAAGGAAATATGAAGATGTCATCTACAACCTGGAGTCACTAATCCAAGAAAAATCCTACATCTAAACCCTACAAAATTGATTTGAAAACAAACTGTTCAAAAGCACAGCAACCATGACAGAAGCGCAGCGAAAAAATAGGGGTCAAAGATGGAGCGATAGAGTTTTAACCATAACATATTTTACAAAATAGGGAGAGGATTTTGTATATTAGGTTGTTTTGAATAAAAAAATCTCTCATTTGTGTAAAATTCACTCCCATGTTCTTGGAATATGTGCCTTAAAAGAATGACTAAAACAGGTAATTAAATTGGAGAATTTGATTTTCTGAAATAGGCCTCCAAGGAAGTTGAATATCTCCCAATATATGACACCTGTGTAAACACTAAAGGAGGTTTTTGTGACTTGGTATGTATTTAGAAAAAAAATCCTTTGATTTTCCAAAATTCATCTTTATTTGGTCAAAAAAATATTTTGAAAATGATGACCAAAAACAGAATCAAAAGTGCAGCGTGGTCTTGTAGAACACTTTTGAGTGACTTTTCCTGATCCATTTTCTGATGTAGTAGTGCATGTCCATGTGTCTCTAAAGCTTGATGTACCTGTTGTCTTTTTTTAGGAGCATCTCTAGGTGTTCAATGAATCTTCCAAGACAATACTCTTTGTCCTTTTCAAATTCTTTTGCAATGGTGCCTTCAATGTCTTATTGACATGGTGAAGGTAGATACTATGTTTTCAAAGATTGTCATTTTCGTCTATTAGCTCATTTCCAATTTAAAAAGCCCCTTAATTTTACTTTTTAAATCTTAAAAAGTCTTGAGAAGATGTATTCCCAAGTACAAAAGAATGTGGCCAACTCCCATTACAGCCTATTCCACCACGACCTCATCAAAATTTCTTGTTATAGTCAAGTTGACAAAACAGGGGAAGACATGGGATGAGTTCATTTATCAATTTTAAAACCCCCATATTATAGTCAAGACTAGCAAGAAAACACTTGATCTAGGGAAGATTACTCCATCCAAACCTCATTCTCCAAATACTCCAAACCCTCCAACTAAAACTATCTCTATGTCTGAATAAAAAATCAAGATTTCCCTGTAGTCCCTATGAATAGAAGAGAAGCCAATTGGTTCAAAGGGAGATCTTTTTGAAAAAATACCTGAAGTTAAAGTGGAAAGCCTAATGTAAAACCCCCAAGCACTTTATATCCTATCCAAGTCTCTTCAAATCATGAAAGACCCCATAAAAGAATGAGGGAAGTTTTTGCAGAGGAGTTGGAGCCCGATAGAGAAGTAAAATATGAACCTATTCCCTCTCACAAGCACTATGTTACTCCTACCTCAAATATGCCAACATCATATTCCAAAGTTGATAGACCCTCTACATCCATCAAGGAATCCAATCCCTCCTCTGAGACATCTAATCATACTTGTTAATAACCAAATATCAATAAAGCATAGAAAATCCTCAGAAAAAGTACTCAACGCCTTGAAAAAGAGAGAATTTCAGATAATAAGCCTCTTCGAGGGGGCAACCCCCTTTTATCCCACTTAAATGTTCAAGTACAAGATGATTCAAAATGAAAATGTCTCCTTGGTATATATAGGAGACTAGGAGGTATAATTACAACTAATGGCCTAAAGCCAACATAAATAAAATAACATTACTAATCTAATATGCCCCAATTAAGGGGTAATGATCCAATATTAGTGCTTAACATGCCCCTCCCCTTGAGACAAGTGTTGTGCACAATGCTTGAGTAACTCTGGATGCTTCTTTATAAAAGACTCATCTTCCCAAGTGGAATCTTCAGCCGGTAGTTTCCTCCATTTAATCAGATACTCTGAAATGGATCTATTCCTCAGTTGGCGAATTCTTGTGTTAGTGATGGCTTCAGGCTCCAATATGATTTTTCCTTCCTCTTCAAGTTCTAGAAATATAGTTTGAACTGGGATCTTGTCGCCTATAACCTTCTTTAAGCATGAAACATGGAAAACTGGGTGTACTCGTGAAGATGTAGGCAACTCCAATTTGTATGCCATAGTACCAATCTTTTGCAACACCTT
>ML786517.1:139480-156470 GCA_009831015.1 Picea engelmannii | reverse complement strand
CTATCTTAGTATCCAACTTAGCTTCCATTGAATCCATCTTAGTATCCAACTTAGCTTCCATTGAATCCATCAACTTAGCTTCCATTGAATCCATCTTAGTATCCAACTTAGCTTCCATTGAATCCATCTTATTTTGTAGTTCACTTATGTCCCTACGCATTTCTTCACCTTCATCAAGAGTCCAAGTAGGATTTTCTGGAGGCTTATTTGGTGTAGAAGTTCCCTTTTTGGGTGGCATGTTGGCCAAGTATCACTTTTGAACCTTGATTTTGAGGTGGTTCTTCTAAACAATATTTCTTCTATTGTATCTCCCACGTTTCGGCCCTTCTGGGTATGAAACTTTCCTTTATGTATTTCTCTGATATTTCTTCTTGCAATGCCACAGGTCTGATCAAAATTGGATGTGCCAAGTGGAATTTACAGTAACTTCCCCACAACTTGCCGATTTTTGGCCTTTCCAGGAGATCTCACTTGTATAGTGTGCCCCGCACAAACTAATTGATATAAAATTCTGAAACTCACACCAGAAATACTACAGACCGTCCACAATCCAATGCAACTAGTCCCACACAATTTGGATACTCTAGGAAGAAGTTATGATTGTTTTACCTGGAACACCTTTTTGAGACTAGTCAATAGGACTAGTCATATACCCTATCTTACACAGGGTGTATCTACAAATTTATGATGACCCAGAAGATGAATTTTTTATCGTAGATACCTTACTAATTTATGTAAATAGCCTCTAGAGCTTAGGGTCTGAAATGTTACAGAAATGTTTTTATAGAAAAAATTCCACAATGGCTCAGTTCAGGATGATTCCAGAACCCTATATTGTATAGGTTGTATCTCCGAAATTGTAAGGCCTCAGGAGTTGAATTTTGAAACCAACGTACCTTGGTCTGTCTACTAAATATCCTCCAAGACGTTCCTTCTAAAAATTTGTAGAAAACAAGTTATAGTGAAACTGCCAAGGTGTCTCAGATGTATCAGTGAAACCCCAAGACCTTGAGCTCTGATACCATATGTTAAGAACCAAATATCAATATAGCATAGAAAATCATCAGGAAAAGTACTCAACGCCTTGAAAAAGAGATAATTTCAGATAATAAGCCTCTTCGAGGGGGCAACCTCCTTTTACACCACTTAAATGTTCAAGTACAAGATGATTCAAAATGAAAATGTCTCCTTGGTATATATAGGAGACTAGGAGGTATAATTACAACTAATGGCCTAAAGCCGACATAAATAAAATAACATTACTAATCTAATATGCCCCAATTAAGGGGTAATGAGCCACTATTAGGGCTTAACAATACTCCAGTTATTGACAAATTACAAGAAGAAAATGTTCAGTTGAAGATCGAAAGACTATGGATAGGCATCTCCATCATGATAATGTGGTATTGAAAGAAAAAGTGAATTCACTTCAATGGTTGGTTGATCAAATAACCAATTCCAATTGCAGCCTCCATACACAGTTGAAACATTGTAGGAGGCCCATGACAAAGTCTTCAGGACAAGAGGGAGAAGCTTCTAAAGCTAATCCACCCCCTCCTTCGTGAGTCTAGTTATGTTGTGTAATTAATTTTTGTTTCCAGTGGGACTTGCAAATCCTTAGGCATGGGGATAATGTCAGGTTCGTATTTTGACTGTTTTATTGTGATGATCAAATCATTTTTTCATGCGATATTATATACGTTATGCTCTCATTTAGCCATTTTGAAGGTATTCTCAAAGCTTTATATATCAATTCAATATGAATTCACACAAGGTACATAATTATCATTTTTGTAATGATTTTGTGATCAATTCAATTTAGTTTGATATTTATGAAGATCTAAAGCATGGTTTTCTTGCAACAGGAAAAAATTGTGATCCGATCCTCCATCTGGACCTTCATCCGACACTATTATAGGAATCAAAACTCGGGCCTAATATTTGGGAGGATGAAGTGGAATCCAAAAAATCCAGCACATGGGTTTTGTGCGTAATATGCCCAATTAGGTCCCTTGCGAGCCGTTTCCTAAAATTATGAATGGATTGAGAGAAGTTTGTGTCTTTCAATTCAGCATCAGGCACTGTGTCCGACAATCCATCCGGCACTAAAACTGTGGGCGAGTTAGAGGCTGTTATATCAGAGACATGTGTTGGGCGAATCAAAGACATGGGTTTTGTTCACCCTCGTGGCCTCCAACTACTGATCTCTTGACATCTTGGATTGAGTTGTTATGCTAAGCGTTGAGTGGCTCGTTTGGTTTTGAGAAGCCACAAGCAATTATAACACATTTAATGGGATTTGTTGTTTTTAGAGGAGGTCCACCCTTCCAGTGGTCGACCTCTTGAATTGTAACTATTATTAATACCATAGTAGTGGTGAGACAAGAGTAGTGAAGAATTATGAAGGATTATTAGAATTGTTTTCTATGTAATTTGAGACATTTCCATAAACTTGTGCAAGACCATGTTTTTAATTTAAATGGAAAAATCATATTTCTTGAGCTCGTGATTCACTATTGAGGAGTAGCCACAAACTGATGGTGGGACCACCAGTGCTATGGGTGTATATTTAGATAGTTATCTTGTGTATTCGAGTTGTTCAATTGCCATTTCTTTCATTTTCCTGTACATGTGTTTTTATCATTTTATTTGTTGTGTATTTGTTGTTCATAATTTAATTGTTTCAATTTCCTTTTTGCAGGTTGCTTGTAAATGATAGTTGTTAATATGTTGTGCCTTTTAAATTAATTATTAATTAGCTTACAATCTTAGCTACTAACTTTGTTGTATGCTTAAATGCTAGTTTGAATTTCTGCAGATTGAAGTAAAATAGTTAGAACAAAGTATTGAGTTAATGTAGAAAATAGAGTTTATTTGCAAAGGTTTCGATGGATGAATAGTTGCTAGCTTTGATTTTAATTCTTTGTTTTCTTATCTAGTTTGTTTATCAATTAGAATTAGAATTTATTTAGTTTGCTTATCAATTAGACTTATAATTAGTTTGCTTATTTATGTTAAGGCAGAAGTAGAATTTACATTATGTTTTTATATGCATTTTAAGTTGCAATTTGAATTGTTAAATAATAGGATTAGCTTAGTTTATTTTACGAAATTTCCATTCTAGAATTAAATTGCAATTCTAAATAGAAGTTTGAGTTTGAGTTTAGTTTTTAGTTATAAGTCTTTAGTTGTGTGAATTTGCTTACCTTAGCATAAGATTGCATTTGAATTAAATAGAATAGTGTTTTCTTATTGTTGATGATTAATGCATAAAAATGGAAGATCACATGGATTCTCAGGATAGTTGATATTTCTTCTATGATGGCTAAGATCTCGTTTGACTACTTGATACATACCTTTCATTTCTCTATAGCAATTAATATTGAACTTATTCCTCTTGAGCTATCACTAATTGTTAGATGCCATCGTGATGTCATAAGACACCAAAGACATAATCATCACCATTATGTTTGAAGTTTCTTATCATTGTAGATTGAGAGTAATTGTTGATTAATCTTCGAATATTTTCATAATTCTTTTTAATTCAATAGGTTAAGATTTCCTTTTGTAGATTAGAAGTAATTATAGATTTTATCTTAAGAATAGAGTTCACTTGCTTAATAGTTTGATTAGTTATATGTTGAGTAGTTTTGATTAGTTTACTCGGTGAAGAAGTTTCCATAGGTTAGTTATTTGATTGCTTATTATCTTACTTGCTAAAGAAGTTTCCATAGGTTAGTTATTTGATTGGTTATTAGTTTACTTGTTGAATAAGTTTCCATAGGTTAGTTTGAATAGGTTAGTTGTTTGCTTGCTTATTTGTTTACTTGTTGTTGATCATTAATTTGAATAGATTGATTAGATTAGTTTGTTGTTGCTATTGTTCATTAAGTTGAATAGATTAAATACATGGATTTCTTTTGATTAAGTTAACTTGTTCAAAGTAGGTTTTTCATTTCCTTTCTTAGGACAATCCATCGATCCATTGTTTAAAGGTTGCTTAGGGTAGATAGTTCAAGTTTTTTGATAGGGTTTTCTCATTGATAGTCTTTTCTTAAGTAGATTAGCCCTTAGATAGACCATCCCCTTAGTTAGACTATACATCCTCTAGCTTTTCTGCCTTGGCACATATAGTGCTACAACTCTAAGTTTACTTACCCCGAGTTGACAATTTAATTGAGGGATTTAGTGCATATAGAACACCCATCAATATGCCCCAAATAGTGAATTCAGTTTTGATAAAAATGAGCACTTGCTCAATTTTGCACATAGTTGGTGCTCTCTTAAAAATTGTAACACCATCCTCAAGTGATTCTCATGCTCTTCTTCCGATTTGGAATATAAAAGGATCTCATCCAAAAAGAAAATGACAAACTTGTCTAAATATTCCCGGAAAACACCATTCATTAAGCACATGAAAACAATTGGTGCATTTCATAACCCAAATGGCACCACTATGAACTCATAATGACCGTACCTTGTCCTAAAGGAAGTATTACTAAGGTATTTGTTTCTGATCCTTACTTGATGGTATCCCGACCTGAGATAAATCTTTGAGAATATCCTTGCATCCTTTAATTGATCAAAGAGATCATCAATCTTTGGCAAATGATACTTGTTATTTATAGTCACTTTCTTCAATTTTCTGAAGTCGATGCATAATATCAATGTCCCATCATTCTTCTTCACAAATAAACCTAGGGCACCCCAAGGTGACACACTTGGGCATATATACCACTTCTTCAAAAGTTCTTCAAGCTGCATTTGCAACTCCTTCAACTCCGGTGTACTCATTATGTAAGGAGTCTTTGATACTGGAGCAACTCGAGAAATCAAATTTATAGAGAAATCAATATCTCTTTTTGGGGTAGTACTGGTATATCCTTATACACATCCTTAAAATATTTCAGGACTGTATGATCCTCAATATTTGGCACCTTATCATTAGGTGCTTCCTCCATATGAGATGCAAATATTTGGCAGCTCTTCCTATAACACTTCTTCATCTACATTATTGATATCTATCGGATAGTAACTGCCCTAGGAATTCCTTGGATTGTTCTTGGGGTTCCCTTCCTCATTCAGGAAAGTAAATTCCCTGGTATGACAATATAGGACAACAACGTCTTGGTCCAACCAATCCATACCAATTAGATAGTCATATGAACCCAAGGGAAGGATGTTCAAATCTACCTTGGTACTTAGACCATTCATTTCCACTGGAGATGATTTAACCAACTCAACAATTTTTCTCTTGGCTCATCTAGCCAATTGTACCAACCAATATTTTCCATGCTTACTTCTTGGCAATTTCAATCTTTCCACTACCTTAGGATCTATATAGATATGACTAGCTCTTGAATATATTAAAATAGTAAAGGCATGGTTTTTTATCATACCTTCTACTTCGATCATGTGTGATTGAAACTCATCTTTCTTGTTATCCAAGGCTGCATAGATCCTTCGTACACTTATGCCCATGCTTTCCATTGTTTCAGCTTGTTGTACATTGTGGGCATCTCTCAGTTTCTCACTTTTGTGAGGAAAATATCTATACTTATGGTATTCTTTACAACCCCAACATTGAATGGGTGTCTACCTTGGCCTTTGCCCACCTACCTCAACCATTTTGTGCTCTCTAAAAGATGGTTGTCCTTGAGGACTATTTCTGAAAAAAACGATGGCGTGTTCCCCTTCTGTTTTTGTTCCCTCTTAAACTTATTCTTGTCTTCCCATAATATTTGGAAAGTAGGATTTCCTTTATGTTGATCATATAATAACTTGGCTCTCCTTATGGTTTCCTCCAAAGTCTTGGGATCATCATATTGAATCTTTTCACTAATAAAGGATGGTAGGCCACTTCGATATCTCTGAATCTTAACGGTCTCATCCTTGATGAAGAAGACATACTTCAACAGTTCTAAAAGTATCCTTTCGTACTCATCAATAGTCATGCTGTCCAGTTTGATTTCAAAGAACTCTTTCATATTTTTTTCATAATACCTCTTGGTCAGGTATTTCTTCTCAAAATGATTCTTGAATTCCTTCCATGTAATATTATTCTCTCTAATGTGTTGCACTTGCACAATTTGATCCAATCACATGGATTCCTTTCCTTTAAGATGGTAGATAGAAATTATTCCTTCTTCGTGAGAAGAATAGATATGCAATTGAAGTACTTCCTCATGCATAGCAGCCATGTCTTAACATCTTCATCTTTCTTTTCCTCTCCATCAAAGGTAGGAGGTTTGATCTTGTTCATTTCTCCTTTCAATTCATCCACCACAAACCTCCTATGATGCTTACTGATAGGGGATGGAATTGAGTTGTTGTGTTCTCTGTTGTTGGAATGCCTTTTGGAGTGATGGTGATGTATTCTATCACTCCTTGATCTTCCTTTTCCCTCAAGGGTCTTCTGGCTTCTTGATTTGTTGGAGCCACTCTCCTTATCCAACTTCTTTTTAATTTTGTATAGGATTTTCATTAACCTCATATTGAAGTCTTCTTGTTGTTCCTTGGCCATCATAAGCCTCTCATTATCATCCTTGTGGCTTTGGACATCTGTTTGCAATTTTCTAAGGGTCTCGACTAGATTTATGTCTTCCTCCTCGCCTCCTTCATGTCCATTGGAGTTGGTTTCTTCCATACCCAACTAGACATTAATCCCTCTAATTTCATCTTCTTGACTGTAAGCCTCTTGTGCATCATCCATCTCTCTGCACTTTGTGATAACTCTATTATGACAACTGTTAATTCTACAAAAATGTGCAGCCAACAGAACTTTATCAGGCTAACTATTCTCAATAATTCATGAGAACACAAACCATTTTGACTTCTTAATATATCATACTTATTTTTTGTTGCTTTTATGAGAAATCGACTTTTCAGATCCAATTTCTAGGAGAACAGTTATCTTCTACTATTCAATACCTTTCCAATTCCTTCTTCCATGCTCAATTGTAAGTTTTGAGCAGGAAGTTATGGATACTTGAACAATTTGTCTTTTCAGTGATGCAATCTGTGAACATGGATTCTTCCCTCTCATAGTTGAACTGGCCCTTGGATCCATGTTGGATCCTCTCTTATTGTTTACATGCCTTCTTTACTTCATTAGGTGTAGGTCAAACAAATTAAAAATTCCATGAGCTCCTTCTCTAAGCCCTTCTTTGTTTTCAAAAATAATTTTTGGGCACCATCCCTTTTTCTTCGGCCCGGAACGCATGTGACCAGGGGTTTTGACCGAGTGTTGGATGCAAGGAGCTTATCCTATGCTTCGGGCCTCCGGGGATTCATAACTTCGATATTTAGAGGTTTTATTTTCACCTCACCTCTTTTCCTCCAAATGCCAAAGTGGTGAATATTCCGAAAAGCTACTTATTCGGAGCTTCGGAGCTCTGACACTTCGCAGCTTCGATGGAATTTTCACCTGCACACTCCAAAACTCTCGAATGTTGAATTATGGAAACTTGAGGACTCACGAATCAACTACCCTACTTCATTGTTTAGATCTATGGTGGATAGGATATTCAAGACTCCGAATTTGATAGATTTCTATTAGAACTTAAATTTTCTCTTGAACTTCAGACCGATGAACCACCAGAGTCTAGTTAACAACCATGCACTAGACGGGTGCTACATGGAAGACCCCAAGTAGTGGACACGTGGCCCAATCTGAGGGGTGACATGTGTCAATTTCTAATTGGTAAAATCAATCTTTAAAAAGAACAAAAAACACTAACATGTGGCATGCATCTTGTGTTCCCACATCACCCCAGGTGACATCATCAATCCACATCACTTCGGTGCTTCATGACTTCGAAACTTCGAGACTCTCGGATTTCGGAGATCCAAAAGTTATTCCTTCATCATCCATTATTTCTTTCAAACGTTGAATTCCTGAACCCCTTAACTTTTCTGGGGCCCACGTAGTACAACTGTCATCAATCAAGGTGGTGACATGTGGCCCCACTATCGAGTGACATGTGTCAAGTCCCAATCAGTACTAAGGGCCTACCAAAAGTACAAAAAAAATTGACACGTGGCATAGTTAGGGTAGGTCCATGTCACCCTAGGTGACATCATCATGCAATGTCATATCCGATGCTTTGAGACTTTGATGATTTCTTCTCATCGACACTTTTTCAAAAATTTCAAAGTGTCAATCAAGTCCACGTCACTTCAGATTTTCACGATCTCAACACTTCAGAAGATAACTTCTCATTTGCACATTTTCAAAACTCTCAAACTGTTGATTGTTGAACAATTTCTTCACGTAGGTTTGGAACTTCGATGATTTCATCATCACGCAATCTCCAATGGATTTCCTCGAACACCAAACTATCGAACCACTTGGAAAATCCAATGGTTCGCTTTTTCCCGAATGATCTACGACTGAGAATCACTTCGGAACTTTGGAGGATTTCCCTATTGAAACACCACACAACCCCAAGACTATCGAAACTCTAAATAGGATGATCTACCGACACGTGTTCTCAAACAAAAGTGGTCCATATTAACTCCAAATTTTGGGACTTCATAATATTTCAATGTTGAACACCCCACAACCTATGGATTGTTGAATTCCGAACATTTCTTAATATGTAGACACGTGTCTCTGGAAATGGAAGGTCCAGATTGGTTCTATACTTTAGGACTTTGGGGCTCCGGGGCTTCAGAGCTCCAGGCTTCAACAATTTTCTCTGCTATAGTTTTAAAACTGTCAGAGGGGCGAAGTCCAAAGGACTTATGTTCTTAACCTCCATGCACATTCTCCATATCTGACGGTTGTGAGGGATCCGTCTTCTTCTAAACAGATCCAACGAACCAAATTTAAACTTTGTGGCCCAATACCAAGATTTTCGTGGTTTATCAAATTGCTATACCTCCTAATATTTTGAACACAACCAAGGTGTTCCCTCAACACCCTCCTGGCACTTTTTAATTTTAATTCTCTGAAAACTTTTCTTCAAAAAACAATTATACGACCCAATTCAGGCTTAGTGTTGAAAACTAGGCTCTAATACAAATTTGTAATGTCCCCGGGCTACCAAGCCGGGAAGTACCACTACAAAAGAAACTGCTCTGTTCAAAACCTGATACCAATTTGTAACACCCCCAGCCTTCTACTGGGAAATTCCACTTAAAAATAAATACAAAACATAACTTCTCACTCTATTCTTGTAATCCATACCTAGGCATAGACCTATTGGGCTATGGAAGACAGAGCTCTTTGCGGAATATCATACATATAAACTTAAACAGCTAATATGAATTCTACTAATACACTAATTAAATGTGGAAATAAGAGTAAAACATACATGCAACAACACATGCCATTCCTATAAATATTAAAGACATGTACAGGATCCACAACATACAAATTAACATAGAACCGATACTTATATTTTTATGAGAAGACCACCAAGTGTGTGCAGACCTTCCACGAATATCCCATCGCCAGACCAAGCTACTCTAATCTATTAGAAATGGGTCACCCTTGAGATGGGAATAAACTTGTAATACCCCAAGGCCGAGCTCCTATTGAATTGTAATGATGTTTAATGATGTTTATAGGCTGGTTAGCCAAGTATTTATAAGTTGGGAGGGTTATGTTTTTATTAGGTCGGAGAGCCTAGATGAAAAGGAGAGTGAGCCTATTTTTTTATATGTAATTATGCAGATCATTAATAAAAACACATCCCTGTGTGTAGACCAACCACGAAGAAAAAGTTAAGGGGGACTAAGCTCCACTAGGAAGGGAAAGGAAAGGGGGTTGAGAGGCTAGGAAAAAATGGGCTAAGCTTGAGGGCTTAACCCAAGGGAATATTATAATGTACTTCCTAAATCAGTATATTTTGGAAAATAAACCATGTTATCCTAAGTTCCTTTGGGGGTAGAAATGAACTCCAAGTGGAGAGGAACAAGCTCCTGGAGAGCCATATGTCATCCATGACGCATGCATATTTATGTGGGAAATTCCATCGTTGTGGGGGTTCGCTCTAACCATTCTGACCATTCTTTCCATCATTTTACCCATTCACTCATGCACTGAGAAGGAATGCAATCAGCCATTTCCTCCATTGTTGAACCCCCTTCCAATTTGAACCACTGTAATTTGTTGAGTCATCCCTTTCCTTTCCTGATTTTAAGACTGTGGTTACCTGTTGGACTTAAGAGTTGAACATAAGAAGTAGGTTTTCAGGCATGTGGTTTGAAGAGGTGGGTTGTCAGGCCTATGGGATGAAGAAGCAGGTTGTCAGGTCTGTGAGAAACTCTATCCAGGTGAAAGATATTATTGAGGAAGTGATTTCTCCTAGAGGGAGTCCAACAACAGCTACAAAGCTCTAATAATTATTGATCTAGACTGTTGATGAAGCCCTGGAAGAGAAGTGGAGAAATCGATGGACTGTGGAACATTGAAGATGTATATTCTCAGGGTGGGACAAGCATGTGGGGAATGAGAGTCTATGAGCGGTGGGCGTAAGTAGGCTCCTTGGAGGGAATCCTTCCTGTTGAATTCTGCAACTTTCTGTAGTCTCATCCTAGCCTATGATTTCCTTTACCCTGGGTGGAGTTTAGTCCCAGCTCAGGGGTTACCCACTGTTGATATCTTGGATAAGTGTGGTCTAAGGATGGGAGGTTCATGAAAGGTTTGCACTCATTCAATGGTCTTTTCATAAAAAGATAAGTAACAATTCTATGTTAATTGTATGTTGTGTAGATTTCACATGTGTTATAATGTTATGGGTATTGTTTGTATAATTTTACATGTTGTGTTTAAGAATATATCTGAAGTTTATCAAAATTTTCTATGTTTATTGCATGTATGTGTTTATTGTCACTTCAAGATGAATATTTGTATGAGAAGAATGTTTATTTTTGTTTAAATTTTCATTATATGTGTGTGTGTGTGTGTGTTTGTGTGTGTATCAGAGTAGTTTGGTTTTGAAGTACTGGCATGTCCTCGACCTGGGTGGTTGATCGACGTTACAATTTGGTATCAAATCCCATGGTTTCAACATTGAACCTGGATGGTCCATGAATGTAGAATTTGGATTCAAAAATTCCACAAGGAATTGATGTACATAGTGCTAGGAGGGTGCTAAGGAAAGACCTTGGTTGTGTTCAGAAGCTTAGGATGTATAGCAGTTTGATAAACCACGACATACGTGGTATTGGGCCTCAAAGTTAAATTTTGGTCGTTGGATCTTTCTGGAATAAGATATATCCCCCACAACCGTCAGATATGGAGAAGGTGATCAAAGGTTAAGCACATAAGTCCTTCAGAATTCACCCCTCTAGCTATTTTAAAGCTATAGTAAAGAAAATTGTCGAAGTTTCAACATCCGAAACCAATCCAGACAATCCATTTCTAGGGACACGTTTCCACAGATTAAGCAATGTTCGAAATTCGAGAGTCTAGGGGTTGTGGGGTGTTCAACAACGAAATCCTCCAAAGTCTCAGAGTGATTCTCAGTCATGGATCATTCAGGAGTAGGAGAAATGTTGGATTTTGTAAATTCTAACCTTGTACAATATCTACTACAAATAGATATTCAGAAAAAGAACAGAAAAGATACAATGGAAAATACAAACATTACACATAGATGTTTCCCTTGGAAACCCAAACCGGGAAAACCAGCATATTCTATATTATTCATCATGTTACAATTTTTACAATACAAAATACATATAGGATCCAGTGGCATCCAAAACCCTAAACCAATGACTTGGATTAGTCCAAAACCCTAATTCATTAACCGGAAATAGAAAACCATCGACAAAGAAACCATGTGCCAAAAAACCACCTAAAATAATGCGGTCCTGATGCAGATTTTTTTTCTTTCGGGGGCATTTCCCCCAAACCCTTGCACGCCCGGTGCATACACTCAAACACTTCTACTCGTGCAAAGAATATAACACATACCTAACATTCTCCCACTTTTTGTTTTATTTGCATACAGGGGGTTATAGGGTTACATAGTCAACAATCCAGGGCAGCAATGCCCATGGATCCTCTACACCAAGAGAGCTTCTCAGTGCTCATAGATTTTTTTAAAGAGTCTGCAACATTCTTCAAAGTGTCCACCTTCATCAATGATACTTTCTTTTCTTCAATCACGTCTCTCACAAAGTGATATTGAACATCAATGTTCTTTGTCTTTGAATGATAAGCAAGGTTCTTCGCCAGAAAAAATTGCACTCTGATTGTCACACTCTATCCTTACATTTTTTTGTACCAACCCAATACCTGAACACAATATTTGTAACCACACTACTTCCTTACTTGCATGAGTGGCTGCCATGTATTCAACTTCTATAGTTGAAAGTGCCACTACAGTCTGTCTTTTGCTCATCCAACTTATTGCTCCTCCAAACAGGTTAAACACATACCCGCTTGTAGATCTCCTATGATACAAATCTCCAACATAGTCTAAATCCACAAAGACATGTATATCCACCACTCTATTGAATCCCAGTCTTCCTTCGTAGCACAATCCATATCTAGAAGTGCCACGCAAATACCTGAAAACCATTTTTATTGTTGTCCAATGCTTCTTCCCTAGTTTTGACATATACCTGCTCAAAACTCCCACTACATGTGCAATGTACGGTCTAGTACAAACCATTATATACATCAAACTACCAACTTCACTCGCATATGGAACATGAGACATGTCCTCCTCTTCTTCATGTGTCTTGGGACACTGATCCACAGATAACTTTACACCAACAGGAATAGGAACCTTAATCGGTTTACATTCCTAGATATTAAACCTCTGCAATATTGTCTCGACATATTTTCTTTGATTTAACCAGAGTTTCATCCTTTTCGGATCTCTTTTAATTTACATTCCCAAAATGAAATTTGAATCACTGAGATCTTTCATGTCAAATTTAGAGGACAACTGAGTTTTCACATCTTGGATAATCTCCTTGTTGTTTCCTATGAGAAACATGTCATCTAGATATAAGACACAAATAAATCAAATGATCACCAATTAATTTAAAATACACACAATGATCTTCTTTGCTTCTTGTGAAGCCAATTCCCAACATATAAGTATCAATTTTTTTATACCACATTCTTGGTGATTGCTTTAAACCATACAGGGACTTTTTCATCTTGCATACTAGCTCCTTCTTTCCTTTCACAGCATAACCTCATGGTTGCTTCATATAGATTTCTTCTTCCAGATCCCCATGTAGGAATTGTGTCTTCACATCCATTTGTTCTATTTAAAAATCAAATGTAGTAGCAACATATAACAAAAATCTTATGGAGGTTAACTTGGAAACAAGAGAAAAAATCTCACCAAAATCAATTCCCTCAACCTGGGAATAACCTTTTGCTACTAACAGAGCTTTGTATTTCTCCATTTTCCCTTCTGCATTCAACTTCTTTTTAAATACCCATTTTCTGCCAATGGGATTTATTCCAGTTGGGAACTCCACTAGATACCAAGCCTCATTCTTATCCAAAGATTCCATTTCTTCGTCCATGGCCCTTTTCCAAATATTTCCATCCTCTAAATCCACTACCTCCCTGACAGTTCTAGGATCATCATCATTAATAGACAAAGAAAAATTTGAACGGAAATCAGATGGACTATACCTTTCCGGTAGCCTTCTTTCTCGATCTGATCTCTGTTAGCCTATGGCTTACCTTTACCAATCACTAAGTCTAAATTGTCACCATATATTTGTATTATTCATTTAGGATATTAGTAATATATCCTCAAGTGATGACTAATGAGTTAGTTAAGATTGCCTAGCCTAGTCATCATGCATGATTTTAGGATCTAGAGCAAATCTCTCTATGAGGTGGCATCACCCATTGTACTATAAATATGTAACATTGGAGTGAATAATAGTGTGTTGGCTATTATGCCTTTTCCGCCATGTTGCTTTTCTTCTCTCTATTTTGTCAATTGTTGTTATTGTGCTTAATTTCTTCAATTGGTATCAGAGCTTATGATCTTAGAGGCCTGGTAACATCTTGGTAGTTTTCCATGGATGGTGAGGTGCAGCCAATGGTGTCAATATGCGCATGAACAAAGAGGATCCAAGAAAATTAACCATAAAGAGGAGGCTAACATTGGCTTGTAAGCAAACGCCATGAATCTGGAAAGAAGGTCTTGTTTGCAAGGAGCAATGTTGGCCATCTCCATTTTCTGCTAACGATCGACATCCAGAGAAGTGGTACACGCCCTCTTGATCTCTGAATCCATATTTGGCGATCTGGTAATGTGCTCTAGTTAAAACCTATGATCTCATTGCAAGTTCTCATAATGATCAGCTTATCACTATTCTTTTGTGTGTTTCAAATTGATGTGAAATCGATGTTAAATCTGGCAATCTTTTATTAAAGCACAATAGATTTTGTATTCGCTTCAGCAAGCCAAAAATAAAAAATAAAAAAAATTCGGGTTGCAGAGCKTCGCAAATATATCAGGGTTTGAATAAKATTAGAGAATACAGATCTACATTCATTTGGRCAGAATTTTTTKWTCATTGTCAAGTAATCTCTTGTGGTTCGAAAGCTATTTAATTTGTGAAACAGATCTACAGTCTTTGCCCATGTGAATCTGAGATCGGGAAGATTCGGCTTGCACTTGTGACTTAGATCGGTGGCTTTGCATGGCTACTTAGATCTATTTTTTGTACCATATCTATTTTTTTACAAACAGTGCCAAGCAGGTTGCTTGCCCCAGATCCCCCATCGTGGCACTTTCCAGCGATCGAGCTCAACTCTCAGCGACAGGATTAATGCCCTACCCTCCATGCATTCATACGGCGTACGGAACTATCATATTCTACTTCTCCTACGCAGTCGGCCATATGGATCTTGCAGCTGCTGAGGATTGAAATTGGTGTGAAAAATTCCGTGAACTGTTGTTTAGAAGAGGATTCGTCCATTCAAATCTAGATCAGAGAAGACCAGATCGTTGTTTTTCTTTACTGCAATCCTGAGGGGTTCCAATTTTTGCACACCTCGTGAAGGAGACAGAGCCGCTGCAATTCCAGTTTGAGGGATGTGTCTGTGCGTAATGAGCATTATGAGCACATGAATGGAGAGTTAGAAAGCGAGAGAAATTGTTTGACTTGTGGTAGTAGATCCTTCACTCCCGAGTTGAGAAACCCCCCTTGGTATCAGAGCGGGCACAGGCAGAAGCGCAGAGGAGCCACAACATACAGCGAAATCTCTCAGTTTGATTCTAATTTCACCCATTTGGAAATGATCCACACGTCTAAAAAGAATACGATCAGCTCACTGAATATCTGTCCATAGATATGGAGCATACCATGATACCAGAGCTTCATATTCAAAGCTGAAACCTGTGTTCGAGTCACAGTAGCCGAAGTTGCCAGTTGCTTGTCCCTGAGCTCTTGCAACTGAACTTGGTTGTTGATTTTTGAGTTTTTTGATATTTTGAGAAAAATGTTGTTGTGGTATTGAGAAATAAGATCTGGAGAACCGATATCTCCAGATCGAATCCCTCAGAGACAATTTCTGAGTTTTGTTTTGTTTTGAGGATTTTATTTAAATCATGGCACTCTATCGCCCTTCAAATGGCAGAGAGTTCAAGTCTCATTAAAATTGGTGCGTTGGCATAGAGAAGGCAGAGACGCATCTATACCCATAATCTGAGACCTACACTTGTTTCTGGTAACAACAAAGTTCTAGCTTGTTTGAAATCGGTTGTTGCTTCTTGTGAAAAGATCCAAATCTGTTGTTGATGTTTGTCTCGATTTTCCTCTTGGAGGGCTTATGTTGTTTGTTAGTTTATTTGCTCTGAGAAACGAAACCTCCAGATCTGTGCATAAAGGAGACACGTCATGAAATTTGCATGAGAGAAGCGTCTCACCTGTGCGTGGACCAGCCGGGAATATTTGTTGTCATAGAGGCATCATCTGCATTTGGTGAAATCAATTTGGTGAAATCTGCATACGAATTTGATGTGAGGTCGAGCTGAGGTTAGCGCCATTGATTCAAATTGTATGATTACATTAAGCACCAGCTATTGTGGAAGTCGATCCAATAAGCCATTGTGTTCGTTGTGAGATTTGTCTTCTCGACTGTATGATCCTTTGCACACATGAAGTTGGAGTGATAACCGAAGAAATTACACTGGGAGATCGTTGCTAGAAGTTGTTCAAATCCCCGCTGTCCATATCGCCAACTCGCTGAAGTATACATACTCTGGTTCTGATTGTTTGGTTAAAGTCGAGGGCGCTCATGCAAGTTTTGATTGAAGATGGGCTGAGTATGTTGTTGTTATTGTCTCTATTTTGTCAATTGTTGTTCTTGTGTTTAATTTCTTCAATTGGTATCAGAGCAATGGTGAAGAAATGATGTTGACGAAGGCTGATATGGGAACAATGGTTGATAGTTTCAAGCTCTCGACGGTAGATGTTTCTCATCAACAAAATTGCATGGATTTGAACGCACATTGGAAAGCAAGGTTGATCTAGTGTTGATTTGCATGCACCCATATTCATCACCTCCTCAGTGATCTACACCATCTGTCAGCTCTAAATTACAAATCGCATTCAACAGAGAATGCATCTCGTACGCTCTCAGCAGTCGCCACGTAAGCATCTGGCAACAAAAATCAAGACGAGAAACAAGGCGTGAACTCTGCGTGATATTTAATGTTCCATGCAATAGATGAAGGCATGAACTCTGGTGATCTGGTGCAACAACGGCGCGAATATGGAGACTATTTTCTGTCGGATCGGGATCTTGTGCATTGATCCTGTGCATGTCGAGCAAGAGGAGTGACCATAGCGATTCTTCAGATATCAACAATTGCAATGGATGTTTATGATTAGAGAACACCACCGATTTTTCTCATATCATTGACTGGGTTTGTGGGAGCTCTGAAAGACATTTCTATACTCTTATGAATTTACTTGATATTCATGTTTTTTTCTTCTGGTGGGCATTGCGTCGTTCACAGTATTCGCGTTCATCATAACCAACAAT
>ML786517.1:98621-131768 GCA_009831015.1 Picea engelmannii | reverse complement strand
AGCCTTAAGGAGTGCGAAGGTGATCTTTTCCTTGTCTGAAAAATTATGAACAGAGAAATAACCTTCTAGCAGATTTAACTATTTATCTAGGGCATCTGCATCTATTTGACCTTCAAATACGGGAATATCAAAATTAACCTGTACCTTGAAAGGTGAGGTGCCTCAAAAGTGGTTGCTTGATGAAGATGCACATGATGCTATCAGCAGGTGTTGAAGGATGTGGAAAAAATTCTCCATCATTTCGTCCCTTTGCTGCGTGAGAGCTTGCTCAAGCAACAGACTGATAGGATCGCCTGCTCCATCATTTTTCTTTTCTTCCACCATTGAGGGTTTATTGGGTGTGTGAGAGAGATTGTCCTCAAGAGAGACAAGCTCGAGACCCAACTTGCTATACTCGGACCTCGTCGGGGACATGCACTAAAAAACGATCAAGAGCAGCCTGCTCTGATACCACTGATCCGGATTATTTTCGGCACGAAATGAGAGCGGAGATATAATAAATAAATGCATAGAGATATCGCAGATATTCAATAATATAACAGAAATGGATTGGATATGCAACCATAAACACAGATATACAATAATACATGATTTCTATTAATGAAAGAAATGTACATAGACTGTAAAATACAGAGTGAAAGACTCGCTAGAATGGTGGCAACTTATCTCTAAGAAGAGATGTGACGGCTACTCGCATTACAGTGAGGCTCTAAGAAGGATGATTACAGTGAGTCTCTGAAGGCCTTTTTACAATAAACGGGAATGCCAAAAGTCCTAGACATCCAAAAACCTAACCCTAGGAGATGAAGCGCAAAAAGTCATGTGGGCCCCGTTTGGGTAAGTGAGTACATCAACTTCCCGGGGTCGTAACTTTTGCATATGATCTCCGTTTTAGGCGTGTGATAGCTCGTTGGAAAGGTATCATCGAGGAGATTCATTTTGGGGGCTCAATTATGCCTTCGAATATCTTTGAGAACCTAGATCTCAAAAAACCTTCATTTAGGCCCTCAAAATGGCCCCAGAAGTTAAAACCTGCTAAAAATAGTAAATTGCCAAAATTGCCAGAAAACAGTTTTGAGCCAGTTGGAAAAGGTGGGTGGCCACCGATATCCACCTGGATCACTTCTCTAGAAGAAGATTCTTCATATCCCTTCTTTTTCTCAACTTTGTATCTACACTGCTTCTTGCAGTGCCCTTCTTTTCCACATCTCCAACATACCCTTACAAAATTTCTAGGAGATTTAGATCTACCCTTAGAATTAGATCTCCCACTTGAGAAATTAGATCTATTTCTTTCCTGGGAACTTCCTCTTGCAAATAATGTGTCTATGCTATGTCCTTCCATATTCTTCCGTCTCATCTCCTATGACAACAAGGATGAGACCACTTCTTCAAACTTCAAGGAAGTTGTATTACTACCTATGGCCACAACCAGGCTATCCCATGAGTCTGATAAAGAACACAACAAACTGATACATTTATCTTCATCTAAAATTTTAATCTCAACAGATACTAACTGACTTACCACAGTATTGAAGGCATTCAAATGCTCTACCATCGAGTCTCCATCTCTCATCCTCAGGTTATACAACTTCTTTCTCAGGAATAGTTTATTTACTAGGGACTTAGACTGATACAAATTCTCCAAATTTTACCATAAATCCTTGGTTCTAGCTTCCTTTGACACATTAATTAATACTGAATCGGAGAGAGACAGTCGGATTGTGCTCTTTGCCTTCTGATCCAACTTTTTCTAGTCATCTGCAGAAGTTCATGTAGGTGTAGTACCTGAATCTATCGTGATCCACTGATCTTTGTCCACCAAAAGATATTCCATATTGATCTTCCACAGCTCAAAAATTTTCCCACAAAACTTCTCGATCTCCATCTTCAAATTTCTTGCCATTTCTTTTCACCTGAAAAACAATACCACAGATCTCCCACTGTAACAAGGCTTATCACAGTCCCGAGCCAAACCCTTGACCACAAAGGTGTCTCCTTGAAGCCAATAAAGCTCTGATACCAAATGTAAATTCTAACCTTGTACAATATCTACTACAAACAGATATTCAAAAAAAGAACAAAAAATATACAATGGAAAATACAAACATTACACAGAGATTTTTCCCTTGGAATCCAAAATCGGGAAAAACAACATATTCTATATTATTCATCATGTTACAATGTTTACAATAAAAAATACATATAGGAGCTAGCGGCATCCAAAACCCCAACCCAATGACCTTGATTAGTCCAAAACCCTAATTCCTTAACCGAAAATAGAAAACCATCGGCAAAGAAACCATGTGCCGAAAAACCACCTAAAAATAATGCAGTCCCGATGCAGAAACATTTTTTTCGGGGGTGCTTCCCCCGAACCCCTGCACCCCAAATAATATAAAACATACCCAATAGATTTCTCTTGTGGTTCGATGGTTCGTTGTTCAGAGAAATCCATTGAAGGTTGTGCGGTGAAAAAATCACCGAAGTTCTGAAGCTACAGAAATATGTTGTCGGCAGTCGACAATTCATGAGTTTTGAAAATGTGTAGATGTGAAGAATAATTGAAGTCCTGGTTCATCGAAGTGATGTGACATGATGATGTCACTAGGGGTGATGTGGACCCATTCAATAGTTAGATATTTTGGCAGGTTTGAGAAAGTGTCGATGATAAGAAATCCCTGAAGTTTCGAAGCGTCGAATATGACATGGCATGATGATGTTACCTAGGGTGACGTGGACCTACCCTAGGTCTTCCACATGTATTTTATTTTTGTACTTTTGACAGGTCTTTAGTACCGATTGGGACCTAACATGTAACACTCGATAGTGAGGCCACATGTCACCACCTTAATTGATGACAATTGTACTATGTGGGCCCTGGGAGGTTAAGAAGTTCGGCAGTTCGGCGTTCAGGGAAAAACTATTGGAAGAACTTCTGGACCTCGGAAGTCCCGGATTCCTAAAGTTCTGGAGTCCATAAGTTCTGAAGTCGGTAAGCACTAAAGTGATGTGGTTTGGTGATGTGATCTGGGGTGACGTGGACACACAATATGCATGCCATGTGTCAGTGTGTTTTGTTCTTTTGAAAGGGTGATTTAACAATTAGAACTTGACACGTGTCACCCCTCATATTGGGCCATGTGTCTGCTTCTTGGAATCTTCCACGTATCACCTGGGTGTGTAGTACTAAGTGGACCCCAGGAGTTCGCCAATCCAGTGTTCAGAAGAAATGAAGTGAGAGGAAATGGAAACCCCTGAAGCTATGAAGAGAGGATTAAATCATCACTATTCATCGGGAGAGGACATGCGATAGTATATCTCGTGGTCCGAAGGATTCAAGGAATAGGTAGTTGAGGTTGAGGCCTTTCGGAGGCCCGAAGGCCACAATCCATCTTGAACGTTGATGACAAAGGACACGTGGCACCAAATCCCAAGGTCCAGAGAAGAGGTACTCTGAAGGATTTGAGTTGCAGAATGCCTTGAGTCAAGAACACATAGAGGGCCAGAGTTAATATCGACTGTTGATCGGGATATGACACGTGGAATCATGAGAGAGGATCTCTAGTGAGTCAACACTTTGGGTGATTGGTAGTGAAGTGATTTGGAAACCACAGAATCTTGGAGTCCCAGAGCTCCTCTCCACCATAGATATGAAGAGAGAATGAGGATCGTCAATCCACTGTTCTTCAAGAGTTTTCTAGTTCAGCGGTTTGGGGTTTTTATAATGTACAGAAAGGGAAACCTTCGAAGTTCTGAAGCCCTGAAGTTTCAAGGCTCTGGATAAGCGCCTAACTATTAGAGTTGGGTCACATCCCTTGGTGACATGAATTTGGGGGTCAGAGAAAGAGGGATAACACCAAAAATTTTGTTTTAAGAACAAGAAAGGGATTAGAGAAAGAGCCCGTGAGGTTCCTAATTATATAGACCTACACCTAAATAAGTAAGGAAGGCTTGTAAACCTGAAGAAGGGACCCATCATGAATCCAAGATCCAATTCGACTCTGAGTTAGAAGAATCCATGTATAGGATTGCATCATTGAAAGGACAAATTGTTCAAATATCCATAACTTCCTACTTAAAACTCATAATTGAGCATGGAAACAACCATTGGAAAGGTATTGTTATAACCCTAATTTGCACCAGACAAGCTTACCTGGCATCAATCCATCTCAGATTCCTTCTTTGCCAAAGCATTGTTGAACAAATCTTCTTAAAAACACTTTTTATAAAGGCCCACGTGCCCTGCTCTATTACTGCACGCGTGTACACGCTCGCTGACCCAAAACAACCTACGTGTACCTACAAAAACACGAAAAAAGGAAAGTTGCCGACAGAACACACAGCTTTGGGTGAGTTAACTAAACCTTCCGGCCATGCATGGTCGAGGGTTCGTCCAAATACCTATCTTCTTCTAGCCTATAAAATAAGGTTTAGGGGTCCCATTTGGAGGAGGAGAATCATAGTAAAGAAACTATACCCAATTGCATATTCCCTTTGTCCCAACCCTTTAGCCTTCCTTGTGCAAAGAGAAAGATAGAGAAAATAGGTTGGAGGGTAGTAGAAGAGGAGCCCAGGACTAGGTTCATGGAGCAGTGACCAACTTCATCATTGTAAGTTGATTTGTTGAAGTTAATAATAAAGAGATACTTTTCTCGTCCCACCATATGAGTTTTTTATGATTTATTGTATACTTGTTTATTGAAATCTCTAACCCATTAATCTATAGATCAAATGCATACGGATTTTGTTATTTGTTTTATGTGAATGCAGGTCATCCTTGGGAGGGGAGTTGCAATCAAAAAATGATCAAGCGTAAGGAAGGCTCTACATCAAACGCCCGTAATAAGGTATGCTCACTTAACTATGTATTTGCTTAAGAATAATGGGGATTAGGTCTGGGACGACGGTAGAAACTAGAGATCTTTAGGTCTTTTGTACATGCATAATCTAACCCTAAGTGCTAGTCCGTAGAGGGATTTCCCACTCACAACAGGTATTGAACAATAGAATATAAATGTTCACCCAAAAATTGGATCTAAACATTCATTTTATCAGGAAATTAGAAGAAAATAAGTCTGATATATATTAATGAATTAGAATGGTTCATGTTTTCATAAAAATATTTTTGCAGAATTAATAGCTCTCAGATTAGAGTCAACACAGAGTGCAGAGTGATGGAGGATACACAGGTAGTCTACAACCAAGAATACAAAATCAGAGGGTTTAATGTCTAGTTGGGTATGGAAGGAACCAACTCCAATCAACATGGAGGAGGAAAGAAGGAAGACATAAATCTGGCTTAAACCATCATAAAATTACAGACAGATGTCAAGAGCCACAAGGCTGATAATGAGAGGCTTATGAAGGCCAAGGAACAACAGGAAGACTTCAATATGAAGTTAATGAAAATCCTGGATAGAATTGAAAATAAGTTGGATAAGGTGAGTGGCTCTAGCAAATTAGGAATACACGTGACTTCTGAGGAAAAAGGAAGATCAAGGAGTGGTAGCAAACATTACCATCACTCTCAAAATAATTCCCATAAGAGAGCACACGATATCTCAAGTCCATCCCCTGTTCGGAAGAATCATAGGATGTCTGGGGTGGATGAATTGAAAGGAGAAATGAATTAGATCAAACCTCCTACTTTTGATGGAGAGCACAAGAAGGATGAATATGATGAGACATGGATGGTAGTCTTAATGAAGTACTTCCAATTGCATAACTTTTTTTCCCATGCAGAAGGAAGAATTGATATCTATCAATTGAAAGGAAAGGCATCCATGTGGTGGGATTAACTTGTACAAGTGCAACACCTCAGAGAGAAAAATGTGACTTGGAAGGAAATCATGAGGCATTTTGAGAAGGAATACCTGACCAAGAGGTATTATGACAAAAAGATGAAAGAGTTCTATGAACTCAAACTGGGCAGCATGACTATTGGCGAATAGGAAAGGATATTTTTAGAACTGTTAAAGTATGTCTCCTTCATCAAGGATGAGACAGTGAATATTCAGAGGTACCTGAGTGGGCTAACATCTTTCATCAGTGGTAAAATCCAATATGATGGTCCTAAGACTTTGGAGGAAACCATAGGGAGAGAAAAGTGTTTATATGATCAACATAAAGGAAATCCTACTTTCCAGAATTATTGGCAGGACAAGAATAACTTTAAGAAGGAACAAAGGAAGAAGGGGAACAATCCACCCTTTTTCAGAAACAGTCCTCAAGGAAAACCATATTTTAGAGAGCATAGAATGGATTAGGTAGGTGAGAAAAAGTCCAAGGAAAACACCCATTCAATGTTGGGGTTGTGAAGGAGACCGTAAGTATAGAGGTTGTCCTCACAAAAGTGACAAAGTGAGAGTTGTCCACGATGTACAGTAAGAAAAAATAGTGGAGGACATGGGAAAAAGTGTACCTAGGATCTATGCATCCCTGGACAACAAGCAAGCCCAGTTTCAATCACACATGATTGAAGTAGAATGTATTATCAATAAACATGCCTTTCCTATTTTAAGAGATTCATGATATAGTCATAGTTATATAGACCCTAAAGTTGTGGAAACATTGTTTTTTCCAAGAAGCAAGCATGAGAAATATTGGTTGGTACAACTCGCTATAGGAGTCAAGATAAACACTGTTGAGTTGGTTAAATCATGTCCAAAGGACATGAATGGGTGAAGTACCAAGGAATATTTGAACATATTTCCATTAGGTTCATATGCTTGTATAATTGGTATGTATTGGTAGACCAACACCATGTTTTATTAGAATGTCATAACAAGGCATTTACTTTCCTAGATAACGAAGGGAACCCAATAATAGTCCAAGGACTTCCTAGGGTAGTTATTGAATGAAAGATCTCAAAAATGAAGCAGAAGAAGTGTTACAGGAAGGGTTTCCAAATAATTGCAGCTCATATGGAGGAAGCACCTAAGGATAAGGTGTCAAATATGGAGGATCATGCAGTCCTGAAATATTTTGAGGATGTGTTTAAGGAGATACCAGGACTACCCCAAAGAGAGATATTGATTTCTCTAAAATTTGATGCCTGGAGCAGCTCCAGTATCAAAGACTCCCTACAGAATGAGTACACTAGAGCTGAAGGAGTTGCAAATGCAACTCGAAGAGACTTTGAAGAAGGGGTATATACGCCCAAGTGTGTCACCTTGGGGTGACCCAATCTTTTTCTTGAAGAAGAAATATGGGAAATTGAGATTTTTCATCGATTTCAGACAATTGAACAAGGTAACTATAAAAAAATGTATCCTTTGCCAATAATTGATGATCTCTTTTACCAATTAAAAGATGCAAGGATATTCTCAAATATTGATCTCAGGTTAGGATATCATCAAGTAAGGACCATAGATGAAGACATCAGTAAGACCGCCTTCAGGACAAGGTATGGTCATTATGAGTTCATAGTGGTGCCATTTGGGTTATCGAATGCACCAGTTGTTTTTATGTTCTTGATGAATGGTGTTTTATGGGATTACTTAAACAAGTTTGTAATTGTCTTTTTCGATGAAATCCTTGTATATTCCAAGTCGGTAGAATAACATGAGCATCACTTGAGGATGGTGTTACAAGTGCTAAGAGAGCACAAGTTGTATGCCAAATTGAGAAAGTGCTCATTTTATCAAAACCGAATTCACTATTTGGGGAATATCATATCCGAAGAAGGGATAACAATGGACCCTAAAAAGAGTTAGGCCATTAAAGGGTGGAAAACACCTAAGAATATAATAGAATTCAGATCCTTCATGGGTCTAGCTAGATACTACAAAATATTCATTGCAGGGTTTTCGATAATTTCTCACCCAATCACTTCCTTGCAAAGGAAGGGGGTGAAGTTTCAATGGACAATAGAATGTGAAAAGATCTTCCAACAATTGAAGTAGTTGTTAACCAGTGCTTCAATTCTGAGGATTGTTGATCCAAATGAATATTTTTGGGTTTGCACATATGCATGCAAAGAAGGACTTGGTGGATTCCTTAGCCAGAATGGGTTTGTGATATGTTTTGAATCCTAAAAATTGAAAGAACATGAAAGGCTCTATGCCACTCATGATTTGGAGTTGGTAGCCATAGTGCATGCCCTGAAGAAGTGGAGGCACTACCTCATGGGAAAGAGGTTTGAGTTGAGGACATACCATAATGGTCTGAAATATTTGTTTGATCAACCAACTTTGAATTCTAGGCAGAGGAGGTGGTTGGAATTCCTCTATGAGTATGACTTTGATATTAAGCACATCAAAGGAAAAGAGAACAAAGTGGTTGATTCACTCAGTAGGAGAGTGCATGAACTACATGCTACAACCATTAGCATGTATCAAAATGATCTTAAGGGAATAATTTATGAGGCTGGAAAAGAAGATTTGCAGTACATGGAGTTGGTAACAAAATTACAGCAAGGTAAAATGCAACAGAAAGTTGAAGATTATGAATTGGGAATTGATGGAATTCACTTGTACATGAATATAATTTATGTACCCAATTCTCATGAATTGAGGAATATGATTTTAAAAGAGATTCATAGTGTACCTTATGCTAGACACCCATGATATCAGAAAATAGTTGTAGCAGTCAAGAGCCAATATTATTGGCCAAGCATGAAGAAGGAGATTGTTGAGTACATTGATAAATGTTTGGAGTGTCAAAAGGTCAAGGCTAAGCATAGAAACCCAACTGGGTTGCTGCAGCCATTTCCCATTCTTGAGTGGAAGTGGGAAGTGGTGAAAATTGATTTCATCACCAAATGTCCCAGAACAAGCAAGCATCATGATGATATCATGGTGGTGGTTGACAAGCTTACCAAAGATGCACATTTCATTCCTATAAAGGTTACTCACAAGGAAACCAATGTTGTTTATATTTATATGAGGAAAGTAGCACACTTGCATGGCATACCCAAGACAATTGTGTTTGACAAAGACCCAAAATTTACCTCAAAGTTGTGGAAGGGATTATTCAAAGGGTTCTAAACAAATCTAAAATTCATCACAACTTATCATCCTGAGACAGATGGGAAAATAGAAAGGGTGAACCAAGTGATAAAGGATATGCTATGGATGTATGTGATGGAAAAAACATCTAAATGGGAGGATTATCTGCACTTGGTAGAATTTTACTACAACAATGTGTACCACTCATCACTGAATATGAGCCCATTTGAGGCCCTTTATGGAAGAAAGTGCAACACACCAGTAACCTAGGACAACCCAGCTGATAGAGAAATGATTGGACCAGAGTTTCGCAGAGAGATGGAAGAGAAGATGTCAAAGATTAAGAAGAATTTAAAGGTTGCCCAAGATAGGAAGAAAATATATGCTGACAAGGGCATAGCTCACAGGAAATTTAAAGTGGGTGATCATGTTTTCCTGAAGGTGAAGGCCAACATAAGTTACCTGAAGTTGGGAAACTATTCCAAGTTAGCAGCCATATATTGTCGGTCACTTGAAATCCTAGAGAGGATTGGACCAATAACTTACATACTTGCATTATCTGCATCTATGTCTATACATAATGTATTCCATGTATCATTTCTTAAGAAATATATACCTGATGCTAATCATGTTATTGATTGGGAGGTGATTCGGGTGGAGCAAGAAAGCAGTTTTCAAGTGCATCCAACATGCATTCTGGATCAGAAAATAAAAAAGCTCTGGAATCGATCCATAGGGCTTGTAAAGTTCCAATGGACCTGGTATGGTACTAAGGATGCAAATTGGGAGCACGAAGATGCCATGCGAGTAGAATACCCGCAAACTTTTGAATATTTTTGAAAAATATTGATGTAATATGTAAATATGGTGCACTGAGGATAGTGCATAAATAAGGGGAGGGGATTGTAATACCCCAAGGTTGAGCCCCTGTTGAATTGTAATGATGTTTAATGATATTTATAGGATGGTGAGACAAGTATTTATAAGTTGGGAGGATTATGTGTTTATTAGGTCGGAGAGCCTAGATGCAAAGGCCAATGAGCCTATTTTTGTATATGTAATTATGTAGATCATTAATAAAAATACATTGTTGCGTGTAGACCAACCATGAAGAAAGATTTATGTGGGACTAAGCTCCACTAGGAAGGGAAGGGAAGGGGGCTGAGAGGCTAGGGAAAAAGGGGATAAGCTTGAGGGATTAACCCAAGGTAATATTATAATCTATTTCCTAAATTACTAAAGTATGAGAAATAAACCTTGTTATCCTAAGTTCCTTTTGGGGGAGGAACAAACTCCAAGTGGAGAGGAATGAGATCCTAGAGAGAAGAGTGTCATCCAATATGCATGTAGATTTATGTGGGAAATTCCATCGTTGTGGGGGTTCACTCTCACCATTATTACCATTCTTTCCATCCTTTTCCCCATTCACTCAAGCACTAAGCAGGAATGCAGTTAGCCATTTCAACCATTGTTGAACCCTCTGTCATCGTGAACCTCTGTAATTTGTTGATCCATCCTTTTCCTTACCTGATTTTTCTACTGTGGTTACCTGGTGGAATTAATATATGAACAAAAGAAGAAGGTTGTCAGGCATGTGGTTTGAATAGGAAAGTTGTCAAGCCCATGGGTTGAAGAAGTATGTTGTCATGCCTGTGAGCAACTCTCTCTAGGTGAGAGAGATTGTTGGGGAAGTGATTTCTCCTAGAGGGAGTCCAACAACAACTACAAAGCTCTAAGAATTCTTGATCTGGCTTGTTGTTGAAGCCTTGGAAGGGAAGTGGAGAATTCGATGGACTGTGGAACAGTGAAAGTGTATATTCCCAGGGTGGGACAGGAATGTGGGGAATGAGAGTCTATGAGTGATGGGCATAAGAGGGCTCCTTGGAGGGAATCCTTCATGTTGCATTGTACAACTTTCCATAGTCTCAGCCTAGCCTAGGATTTTGTTTACCCTGGGTGGAGTTTAGTCCTAGCTCGAGGGTGACCCACTGTTGATAGCTTGGAGTAGTGTGGTCTAAGGCTGGGAGGTTCATGGAAGGAATGCACACATTCAGTTGTATTTTCATAAAAATATAAGTACCATTTATATGTTAATTGTATGTTGTGTATCTTGCACATGTGTTATAATGTTATGAGTATTGCATGTATAATTTTACATGTTGTGCTTAAGTATATGTCTGAATTTTATCAAAATTGTCTGTGTTTATTACATGTATGTGTTTATTTTCATTATGCCTATTTAAATTTGCATTATATATATATGTGTGTGTATGTATGTATATCAGAGCAGTTTTTTTTTGAAGTAGTGGTGTGTCCTTGACTTGGATGGATGGGGGATGTTACAAAAATCCACCTAGGGTAAATGGATTCCTGGGCTAGGCTGAGACTACGGAAAGATGCATAATGCACCAGGAAGGAATCCCTCTAAGGACCCTACTTACACCCATCGCTCACAAACTGCCATTCCCCACATGCATGTCCCACCTCGAGAATACACACCTTCACTGTTCCATAATGCATCGGCTACTCCACTTCCCTTCCAGGGCCTCAACAACAGGTCTGATCAGGAATTCTCATAGCTTTGTAGTTGTTGCTAGACTCCCTCCAGGAGAAATCACTTCCCAAACAATCTCTCTCACCTAGAGAGTGTTTCTCACAGGCCTGACAACCTTCTTCTTCAATCCATGAGCCTGACAACCCACTTCTTCAAATCCACAAGCTTGAAAACTTGCTTCTTCTGTCCAGCTCCTAAGTCAAATGGGTAACCAGAGTAGCAAGATCAGGTATGGGCTCTAGTAATGATAGCAAGCCACACCGGTCCAGAGAAAAGTGTGGGTAGCAACAAAAAAATGGCTAGGGTGCGATATGGCTCAAGACAAACAAGTTAGCTTCATGGGTTGTAGGTTTCATAGGTTGAAGAGGTCAACAATGGAGGAAAATGGCTCATCTTGTGAGTTCGTGCATGCATGTGAAGGATGGAAAGAATGGCTAGTGAAACCCCAAAACGATGGATTCCCCCCCATAAAAATGCATGCGTCCTGGTTGATACATGGCTCTCTTGGGAGCTCTTTCTTCTCCACTTGGAGTTCATTCCTCTCCCCAAAGGAACTTAGGATAACATGGGTTCTTTCCCAAACCTTAATATTCTAGGAAAATACATTATAATATTCCCTTAGCAATAACCCCTCTAGCTTAGCCTTTTTTCCCAACCTCTCAGCCCCATCCCTTTCTCTACCTAGTGGAGCTTAGTCCCCCATAACTCTTTCTTTGTGGTTGGTATACACGTAATGATGTAATTATATTAGTGACGTGAGTATTTAGATATACAAAATCAGGCTCCCTAGCCTTCAACATCTAGGCTCTTCGGCCTAATAAACACATATGCCTCCCATATTATAAACACTTGGCTCGTCTACTTATAAACATCATTAAACATCATTACAGTTTACCAGGGGCTCAGCCTTGGGGTATTACACCATTACACTCTTCCGATGACCCTTCTTGAAGTAGTTCTAGTGGATCCATTAGTCCTCTACATACCTGATAGGGTAGAATTGGAATTTTATGAAGGTTTTGAATTCCTCCCATCTATTTACTAGTGGATCACCCTCCAACCTAAGTGTTTCTATGTGGATTTACAACCACGTTAAAGCATGGCCCTCTAACTTCAGTCTAGAAAATGAAATATTTTGACCTTCATCTATATGGTGAATGCTAGAATAAACTTATAGTTGTTGCAACGAATTATTTGGTTTTACTGCATCGATATCACCTTGTTATGGATTTATGTCCACTTTAAATTCCATATTGAATAGGTACTGTGAATGGTTAGTGACACTCGAACTTGGATGCTCTTTCTTAGATTCCTTCTATGGCTACTTTCCTAATTCTTCTCGATCTCCTGATATTCAATATGATCCAATCTTTAAGTTAGATCCTCCATCATCTCTTGACGGTCCAAGATTGATTTTTAGAGATTCCATAAGGAGGTTCGTATTTCCAATAATGTCGGTAACTTGTGCTTCCAATTACTCAAATATATCTTCTACTAGATATCAAGGGTTATTATGAATAGACTCGTACACCATGTCTAGGGTTTCTGCGACTTCTCATTAAGTCGATTCATAGATCCTGCATTTTCTTGACTTAATTCCCAAAACAAAATATTCATTTGTTATGTACTCCATTCATCCACCCTTCCAAAAAAAATTCATTTGTTGGTTCAGTGGCTTGAACAATTTTGAACCAAGCTTCCAAAAACTTGTATCATATGGTCTTGCACTTTTTTTTTTATTTCTTAGTGACTTTTCCTCTCCGTAGAAACTCAAATAACTCTTTATTAATCCCTCCTTCATTAATAAGTTGACCTAGTTGATCCTTTGGTGCCCTATAAAAAAATAAGACTTGTTTTGCACTGTGTGGTGAGATTATGAAAAAGAGATATTTAAGGACGTTCATCTACATAAAAAACTTATTTCAAACAATACATATAAACCAAAATTGAAAAGAAGTCATTAATTAGTTTTCAATTTTAACATGCCAAGGAGTGGTAACTAGCCTAGACTACCCAAAAATGTTTTGATGATAAATTTTTTGTATGGTATTGGATTGGAGTGATTCAAGGTAGATTTCTAATGCTATATTTAGTGTAAATATGATTTTAAAGTGAATTTAATTTCTTTGTCAATTCTACTAAGAAACCTTTTGCGTGACAAAGTTGTTGACAATTTCCAGCTTGGAAAATGGTTACTTCTTTTGTTGCAACTCTTTCAACCAATTTCAAATCAACATGATTCTAGTGGGAGAACAAAGTATATTTATAGACCTATATACATTAAAAAAAATATAAACACTTTGAATTGATATGTAAAATATGATTATGAACAATCAACGATGGAGATTTTTACTAGTGCATATTTTGGGACAAGAAGTCACTATTTCATGCATAATTTTTTCATACAATATCCAAATGAAGTTATTCAAATTGGATTAAAAAATAGACTTGAAAAGTACCATATTCCATAGAAATGGGTTTTAAAAGAATAGAGTTAAAGAACCGTATTCCATAGGAACAGTTTTTAAAAATTTCTCTAATGATATTTTCAGTAAATTCCTCAATTCAATATGTCGTGGAAATAATTATATGGTTTTTAGGAAAGATATGAAGTTCCAATTTGATTCCAATTTATTTTCTAAATTCATTACATAAAGGCCTCAAACCTTCCACAATGGGGTTTATCTAATGATGATTTATAAATGCAACCTAATATGACCTAAAAAATTTAAATAAATAGAAATGATTGTTTGACTTGTTGAGAAATATTTCATCCTTTAATACTTCTCTTTAAAATCATTTTATATTTCAAATTGAAGCTATGCCATTTTTCTTAAAATGAATGTATAAGAGGTGATTTCTACAATATATTAGAGTACTCACCATGAGCTATAGAGTTCACTTATTGGTACGATCTCACTTATTATTGGAATTGGTTCAGTCTCGACAAAGATTCATAATGTTGAGAAATTAAAAAGAGGGGTTGTTGGTCCTCATTTTTGTTGGTATTAAGAGAAAGCATGAGTAAATATACATACACATAAAATTGGGAAAATAACAACAAATATACTCAAAGATCACATTTCATTAATGTACACATATAATCCACCACTCTCATACTCATCAATACATACATGAGGCCTCATAATATAGAATTGGGGTGCTCATAACAAGATTACTAATATAGCATAACAATCTCCACAATATCTCCAGGAATATCTACATAAATCTGTTAGCGATATTTCTTGTCTCAGGATTAGGCATACCCAGGTCTGCAAGTTGTATGGGAAGCACCCGAGCATAGCACGAGAGAATCCCATTTTTTAGTGGCAAGTCAAGCGAGCGGGCAAAGTTTTTCCATCGGCGGCCGAGATCCATCCATAGAAGCGGATTGATGGCCATCGGGTTTTCGGGGCTGACCAATTGCCCAAGGTTTGGCAAGGGGAAGCGCCATGGTTCAAAACAAATATGGATCGTCCGATCCAACCGGGACAGATGGCATCCCGTCGACATATCGGGTATCGGAGTTTCGAGGAGAAGACACCCCTCGTTTCTTGCATTTTGAAACCCCGAACCCCGAATTTCCGATGGCGCCCAGAATCGGGCCCATGGTTTTGGCGCCTGCTCATCAAGAAGGAGGCCTGGGGGAGGGGCGCTTATGTTTGTCATTTGGCCACTCGGGCCCCAAAACGTCGAGCTAAATCGCAGAAGGAAGGCACGGTGATGTTCCAGATACTGATTCGACGTCGGCTAAATCCCAGTACCTGCTGGAGATTAATGAAGAAAAGAGAGGATGGCTCAAAACTCACATCACTCATTTATTGCAGAGTATGGAGATCCCGGCTGAAAGTCTGCCCGGGAGGGTCCCCTGTACCATTTCTCCTCAGGGAAGCCATGTCGAGTCTTCAATTCACCAGAGGAACCTGCACACTCCAATTTAACATTCAAAGGATTCAGCTACCCCCTGGCGTGAGCCATGCTGAATTAAAGAAGCGTATGACAGGGGAACAAAGGACAGATTTGATTGAGGAGACGTCACCCATTGAAATTTCTAAGACGCCTCTACTGGGCGAAAGGAAGAGAAGAGTATATGTAGGCATTTTTGCCATTTTGTAATCATCGATGGTTGAGCAGAGCTCCCTACTGTAATGTTTTAGCTACTATTCTAGCTTTCATCTTATGCATCTGTATATGAGATTTCTTGTTTTATGACAGACAGTTCTTCTTACTCCGTCTAATTTTCATCTCATGCTAAGAGGGTTTGTAAACGACTGACTCGTGTGAATTATTGCAGTTTTGTTATGATAAAGGATTTATTATTACATAATTGTGTCCTCTGGCTTTGCGTTTGAATGTAAGCCGATCTTGTGTTTAAATGCCTTCTTCTACAGTCTGTTAGAAACCTGATGTTTATAACAGACCTCCACTTTTCTCTTGTATACGTCTTCCGCCTGTTCACCCTTTACTATAGCTCACTGTCTGAAATTTATGCAAGACCTCACTTGCTCACGCAAACCTGGCCTGGTTTCAGAGTTGGAACACTATTGTTTTGAGTTTACCTCCATTCGATCACCCATCTATAAACAACCGTGACATAAAACTTATGGGCATCGGGCTCTGCTCCTACTAGCAATTCGGGAGTGACTTCCGTCGCCAACATTTCTGGCACCGTTGTCGGGGACAAAGTTGAAGATTTTCCCTGGGAAGAACGACATTGAGCCTCTGATTCTGAAGGTGCATCAGACATCAGAGCCCTTAAAGATTGCTACTATGCACCTGGCGACTCCATTGTGGCGACTCCATTGTTTCCACATCACTGTTTCAGCTGTGACTACTGTTAGCACACCTGAAATTTGACCCTAAGGAGCTTTCTCGAGAAGGTTTCAGTAGCTGCTTTCTCAGCCTGAAAAGCTTCCTGGGGTAACGATAATGTTAAGATCTGGCCTTTGATGGTGAACAAGGACCAGACACACTTGAAGCTGCACATCTTTCACCTGGCGAATCCATGATTCGAGGATCGATTGGCGACTCCACTGGTTCGATATGGAGAGAATTCTGGCTCAAAGGTTTGCTTTCTATGAGTTTTCTCAGATAGTTGGTTTTCCTAATGCACTTCCTAATAGAGACCAATGGGAAGATTTCCTCCCTGAATTTCATGCAACAAGTTGGGAGGAACCGGCTGAGCATTTACTGGACTTCCATGAGGCTATCCACCGACACAATATCACGCATGAGGATGTCCAGATTAAGCTCTTCAGGTATTCATTGAAGGGAGCTGCTCTTGAATGGTGTTGGTCTCTTCCTGCTGCAAGCATCTGCTCTCTAACATGTTTTCATACAACTTTCAATTCATTTGTAAAGACTACTATCCAGCTGATGGTTTGTTTGAGAACTGTTGTGAGGAGTTTTCTTCGCTTCAGGAAGCCTCTGCTGGCCCTGAAGACCAGGTCCATGATGAAGCCCTTACTGTGGAGGAAAGCATCTTCTGTGACAATATAGAGGTGTTGGACGATATTCATTGTGTTAGCCCCAGAACGGAAGCATCTGACATCATATCAGATGCATCTGTTCTTTTAGATCTTCATGAAGATCAACACACCTCTTGTGGAGATTATGAGTTTTCAGAGTAGATGTGGTCCATGGTAGATGTCTCACCTGAGTACCGGGTTGAAGCAGATATTCCTAGCATCCCTGCTTCTAAGGACGGAGGCCTTCCCGTTTTTAAAGAAGAAATTATTGTGGAAGTGGTTTCCTCTCTTTTTCTCCAGGGGGTTTCTCACGATATATGTTTACCTGGGATTAAAGAGAAAAAAATTACGTGTGAGCAGCTTGAACCAGTAGGTCCCACTATCCCTAAAATGGAAATTTTTTATGGGATCACTGTTCTGGAGGAGGGTCATATCAATGAAGGACAACCCCTTTTTGATATATATTATAGTGATGATGAGAAGCAAGCTTATCCTACTCTTGATCACTATAGAGATACTGAAGAGCCAGTCAGCAAACAAAACCACCCCATGGTCCCTATTTATGATGAATACGAATCAGACCTGGGGGAGACCGAACCAGAGGAGCAGAATATTTTATGTCCAGAGCCAGTCAGCGAGCAGCCACCGCCTGAGAGCAGCAAGCCCATTTCATTTATTCACCCGCCTGTGCTTATCAGAGATATTCGGCCACAGGTGAACAACTGTGGAGCAGAAGAGGTTGTCTGTCGCCAATTTCCTGGAATTGGCCACTCATTTGATGACCCTGTCAGCGAATACATGGAGTGGCATTTCCCTTATGCTTTGGAGCTGCCCTATTTCATCTCAACTCCAGCCTATGAGGAGAAGTTGGAGAGTGTATCCATTATGTTGTCACGGTTACACTATCTGCTGGTGATCATCGACAGAAGGAAGGAGCTTCTATCCAGGAAGATGCTTGAATGGCTATGGTGGAAGTTCTCTTTCACCTAGCCCATGTAAAATGTTTTATTAGCATTAGGACTGTATATAAATAAGCTCCTTTGGGCATGTAGCTTTATTTTGTTACTTTTATTTTTCGGCCTGTATTTTCAGCAGCGGGATGTTTTGAGCATGAATCCATAGCCCAATAGCAAGGCACTGAGGCTGCAGAAGGAGTTCTTAGAGCATCACAGGGATGAATCTATCCCCCATGGAGCCTAATGTTAGCGATATTTCTTGTCTCGGGATTAGGCGTACCCAGGTCTGCAAGTTGTACGAGAAGCACCCGAGCATAGCACGAGAGAATCCCGTTTTTTAGAAGCAATTCAAGCGAGCGGGCAAAGTTTTTCCATCGGCGACCGAGATCCATCCATAGAAGCGGATTGATGGCCATCGGGTTTTTGGGGCCGACCAGTTGCCCAGGGTTTAGCAAGGGGAAGCTCCATGGTTCAAAACAAATCTGGACCGTCTGATCCAACCGGGACAGATGGCAGCCCGTCGACATATCGGGTATCGGAGTTTCGAGGAGCAGACACCCCTCGTTTCTTTCATTTTGAAACCCCGAACCTCGAATTTTTGATGGCGCCCAGAATCGGGCCCATCTTTTTGGCACCTAGTCATCAAGAAGGAGGCCTGGGGGAGGGGCTCTTATGTTTTTCATTTGGCCACTCGGGCCCTGAAACGTTGAGCTAAATCGCAGAAGGAAGGCACGGTGATGTTCCAGATACCAATTCGACGTCAGCTAAATCCCAATACCTGCTGGAGATTAATGAAGAAAAGAGAGGATGGCTCAAAACTCACATCACTCATTTATTGCAGAGTATGGAGATCCCGGCCGAAAGTCTGCCCGGGAGGGTCCCCTGTACCATTTCTCCTCAGGGAAGCCACGCTGAGTCTTCAATTCTCCAGAGGAACCTGCACACTCCAATTTAACATTCAAAGGGTTCAGCTACCCCCTGGTGTGAGTCATGTTGAATTAAAGAGGCGTATGACAGGGGAACAAAGGACAGATTTGATTGAGGAGACGTCACCCATTGAAAGTTCTAAGACCCCTCTACTGGGCGAAAGGAAGAGAAGAGTATATGTAGGAATTTTTTCCATTTTGTAATCATCGATGGTTGAGAAGAGCTCCCTACTGTAATGTTTTAGCTGCTATTCTAGCTTTCAGCTTATGCATCTGTATATGAGATTTCTTGTTTTATGACAGACAGTTCTTCTTACTCCGTCTAATTTTCATCTCATGCTAAGAGGGTTCGTAAACGACTGACTCGTGTGAATTATTTCAGTTCTGTTATGATAAAGGATTTATTATTACATAATTGTGTCCTCTGGATTTGTGTTTGAATGTAAGCCGATCTTGTGTTTAAATGCCTTCTTCTACAGTCTGTTAGAAACCTGTTGTTTATAACAGACCTCCGCTTTTCTCTTGTATACGTCTTCCTCCTGTTCACCCTTTACTACAACTCACTGTCTAAAATTTACGCAAGACCTCACTTGCTCACGCATACCTGGTCTGGTTTCAGAGTTGGAACACTATTGTTTTGAGTTTACCTCCATTCAATCACCCATCTATAAACAACCGTGACATAAAACTGATGGGCGTCGGGCTCTGCTCCTCCTAGCAATCTGGGAGTGACTTCCGTCGCCAAGAAAATCTATATGTGATGTCCATCCCTAACTTCACTCATTTTCCTCATATTTCATCATACGTATGGATTATTACTTCACATGTCCCCTTAATAATACTTATGATTCAATCTGGATGTCTTCAATTGTCTTCATCTTTATTCTTCTTCTTTTGCATCATCTTTCGTCGTCTTCATATGCATTTGTTTATTCAATTGTCATTGTCTTCCTGAGTTATATCTGAGTCAAACATATGAACTACATCATCTTCATATCAAGGATTTATTTCGCTTACGCTTGATCTTCCCATGGGTTTTATATGGGTTACCCTTAAACCATTAGATCATACCTATGTTTTCCTTGGCTCACCCTTAAACATTACAAACTTGAACTAGTTTCATCTTATCATGAATCATTCATTACATTGGGTGGTTTTGGATGACGACAAACATGCATATGTCATTACAAAGTGTTTTTTTCTTTACCGCAAACCAATACAAAAATATTTGACTCAAATAAATGACTCAACAAATTAAGAAATCTTTCTTAAACATGCTTAACCAAATTTAATGACAACTCACCTTTGGAGGATCAACTAACTCATGAAATTTATATGGGAGATATGGTTGTCCATTTGAAGACTTGACCCTATAAAATCCTTTCAACATAAACACAACATTCTTTTATTTAAGGAAATCTATCCAACCACATTGGATTTGTATGTGAGGCTTTCATATTTCTCAATTCCAACACATGTGATGATCATGATTTTTAAGACCACAAACGTTGTAGGGATGTAAGTTCCAACATTTTCCCTTTGCATGCCATGTTCTACCACAATTATTGCAACAATAGTCTAGCTTTTGCACTTGATTTATTATTTAAGTTGTTGCTCTTGGTTTGTTGCTAATGCTGTGACTTGTAGATGATTAATCTATTATCAAGGTATCTTCTTCCACAAACTTAATAGTTTTGGTTCTTTTTTGAAATTCACAACCAAGGCCTTCTTTTCTTGGTATTACACATATTTGTATGGGATTATTTATATCTTGACTGTTATTTCCTAAAACTTTTCCATCATAACCCATATTATTCATAATTTTCCAACCTATCCCCTTTGTGTCCTCAAAGAAACCTAATTCATCATTTTCAGTAAGAGATTCATCTTTAGAAATATCATCAGGATCATCATTTGGAGCATCATAGTTTGTAGTCTCAGAACAAGAGAGAGACATATGCACATCAACATAATTCTCATCAACTAGAAAACAATTATCACAAGAATTATCAAGCTTCTGAATCAAGTCACTCGTATTACAAATTGCATCACACATCACTTTTTATAGGTTGACTCTTCTTACTTCACCTTCAAGTGTTAACAACACATTTTCCTTTGCCTATAAGTCTCGTTTCAATGATTAAATCATTTGATATTTCTTATCATTAAGTTTGAAGAGATAATTTACCCATTCATCCATTGATTCCAACCTTTCTTCTAGTTTACTTATGTGCTCTCTTGTGCAATCAAAAAATTCTTTAAAAAATGTGTTCCTTATTGAATTGTCTTGTTTATGTTTTTTACATAATCTGTCAATTTCATGGAGAACATCATCAATATATTATTGCATCAATTCAATTTCATGATTGGAGTTTTGTAGTATTTTTTACTTCTTTTCCCATTTTAAAAATATTAATAATTCATGCTCGCTTTCCTTAATGATTTCATGCTCATTTGTAATGACAGACACTTGTCAAGAAGTAACACAACAAATAGGATGTCGAGTTCAAATGATCATGCACCCATATTTCAAAATAAAATGATCGTGAGGGTGTCAGGTACCACCTAGCATGCACCCAAGGTTTTCAACACTTCAAACCTTATCCTCAAACAAAAAAACTCAATCTCAATACGAAGAACCCATTACAATTCAATGAAATTACAAATTGTAGCTTTAACTTGACTCAACTTAACTCAGACATGGACTTTCACTATAGATTTACAAAATATTTATTACATACCCAAAATATTTCCACTCACATCCAAAATACTTTTCCATGATTTGTGGCCTCATTTTGGTTTACCTAGTAGTATTATTTATGATCAAAACTCTTGTTTCCTTAGTACCTTATGGAAACCTCTTTGGTCCTCACTCGGTTTCCAAATTTTCTTTTCCACTGCATTTCACCCCCATACTGACAGGAAGACAAATGTTGTCAACCACACTTTGGTCAACTGTATTCACAGATATTTTTCCAAAAATAAACAATGGGACTCTTATTTTCACATCATTCAACATAGCTACAATTGGGAAACACATTCCTCCACTGGTTTTTCACCCTTTGAGGTTCGTCTTGGATTTCATCCCCTTGTTACCTCAAGGATTCCCCTCACTCTTGCACCTTCTAGGTTTTCATACCAACAACAATAACATCACTCAGGGAAGAGATTCATTCACAACACAACACAACATCATTCACAGGTAGCACCTACCATACATGAAACATAAGATCACACAAATAAAAGGAACGGTAAATGTTGCATGACCATGGTCTTTCAGCTAGGAGATCGTGTCTAGTTTTTGTTTGAAAAAAAACACTTCAAAGGATACCACCATAAGCTACACCCAATGTGTTATGGTACATACACAGTTCTAGAAAGAATTGGAGAGAATTCCTATCACCTGGACTTGCCACCACAACTCGGTATCCATGATTTTCTCAATGTGAACAACCTCAAGCTGTTCAAGCCACTGCTCCTTGAAGAGGCAGTCACTGTACATAATCCAGTGGAAAATATCTCATATTTTCAACCTCCTCTACTAGCATATACAATTATGGATTCCAAGACCTGCACCACTCGCCAATAGTAATATGTTTCCCCTCTTGTGGGCTGAAAGGGCTAGACACCATCGCAGGCCAAGTGGATTTCTACAATGACCTTGTATTGCTTCTTCCCTCACTTGCTGGAAGACGCGAGGATGCTTCCATATCAAAATGGGGAGGATTTGGGCCACCAGGAAGGGAAAACCCCTTCCTTCTCCAGTCAAAATGAGAACATTTACCAAAGTGTCAATGGATTCTATTCTAAACTACCCTCACAAGTCTTGTTGAGAAAGGCACTTCATAATAAATAATTAGTATGCAAATTGCATTAGTTTGTTATTTTGTAAACATACCTTGCCATTCTAATTGAGAAGGGTGTTCCATAATTACTATTAATGCGTCAATTTATGCCATTCAGTAATAATGTAAACAACTCTCGTTAGTCTCACTGAGTAGAGTACTCTAGAAATAAAGCAACAACTTCTTTGCAATTGTTGAGGAAAAGTTGCGTAGCCTAATAAAGGGCAACCCTCTTTTGTTGAATAGAATTAATGGTCATTTCATGTTACTCTCAATGTGTTTTTTAATTTTGCACATCTTTTTTGTGCAATTGTCTCTTAGTTTTGTATTAGCCGGTGTGCACTGTGTTGCTACATTTTTAGTGATCTGAATCGAACCCGACAAGAACAATTGGATATTGACACAAGACTCTTATATGATAAACATAGTCATTGTTAAGGATATGGATGATGAATAAAATACAATTGTTCGCATGAAGGGTCCCATGCCATCATGATTGATGTCTAAATTTTGTATGTACTATATGTAAATTCGAGCAATACCTTATTTTATAAAAAAATAATCAGACTTCATAATACCTTTTCCACGTGGGATAAAAAGACAAATAAATAAAGAAATGAAGGAGAGATGAAATGGAGAGAAGTTGAAGTGTCAAGGACGCCTGACCTTAGAGCTATCCTTATAGTCGACTCAACATTCTATTTCATGTATCCCCAAAACCAATGAGCCTTTGTTTTGAACCATTGTTCTTTGTTTAGAAGCTTCTAATTTCGTTTTTGTGTCATTCGGAACGTTCTCTACTTTATCAAGCATTTTCCTTTTCTAATAAATCATAGACTCCATATATATCAATAGTTAGTTTTATCTAGTTGTTCGTCGGCCACCAATGGACCATATACACGTTTTGAAAATTAGTCGTCTATAAAATTCACCCCAAAATGTTTTTCCTCTGAAATTGAATGCCAAACTGACTTCTAAATCATTTTGATTTGTCATGGAACATTAAATTCAACTTGCATACATTTTGTTGGTCAATGAACATTAAAATTTAATTACACATGTTCTTCTTCTTGTTGTGGGCTTCCAAAGTTGTTGGGGCATCTTTATGCATCGTGGGTTAAAAAGAATCGACCCCACCAAACATTTTCCTTTGTAGTTGGTAGTTAAATTCATCCTCTGGGTCATACTCTCCATTGTTGGACAACCCAACTTGCCTTTGGATTATTCAGCTCCATCATGGGTAATTTTCCTCTTTCATAATCAACTGTCAACAACTAACAATCAAATAGATCCTATAAATGTGTTGAACCTGCACATAATAGATCTAGCTAAATAATAATATAGACATTTGTAGAGAGAGTTTGAGAAAGAAGAAGAAGGAGAGAAATAATAAAAGAATTCTCATTAACCATTGTGAATAATGAATAATTTACACATGATATACTTTGTATAACTCAATGAGTGCACACTAGAGGAGAACCAATGAACCATAGTGGTGGTCTAGAGTGATCTGGACACACACCAATAGTTACAGGAGTGAACTTCCACCTAGTCTAGTCTCTCAGGTAGTTACGGGAGTAAATTGCCACCTAGTCTAGTCTCTCAGGCAGTTACGGGAGTGAATTGCCACCTAGCTGAGTTAACTAGTCAACTAGTCTTTAGTAAACTGATTGAATAGAGAGTAGTGAGGAGTTAAGTCATGGAATAAAGGGTAATGCGCGAGCCTGGTGATGATCCCAAGGCAAGTGTGCATTAGCTGGTGATGATCCTGATGTTGCATGGTGACAAAACCAATGCAGCATCTAAACTCAACTCAACTAGTGAAACTGAAGTGTCAAATGAAAGAGAATATTCTCCAGGTGGAATATTCTCCCCTAAAATATAGGATACTGGATAATGACTAATTATGACTAATAAACAAGGAAAAACCTTAGGAAAAAAAAATTCTAGGTGTGTGTGAAATAACTCCAACACCCCCCTTGAACATCACTATGGTGAAAATAAAGAATGGGTCCCACCAACAAGGCCATGTTAGGTACCCAAATACAAAATATAAACTCAAATAAAGTGAATAAAGAGGGAAAAAATCATGGGAAAAACCCTCCCTCAAGGTACAATCTATGTAAAAAGAAGAACTATAGTTGCTAGGCAACTATGTCCTTCACTCCAAGATGACTTTGCAGAGAATGAAACTTATGCTCAGTGAAGGTCTTGGTAAAGATGTCTGCCATCTGTTTTTCTGAAGGACATAATTGTAAGTTGATGATCCCCTCATGTACTAATTCCCAGATGTAGTGCATGTGGATCTCAATGTGCTTCGTCTGCTGCCTCTGAACTGGATCTCTGCAGAACTTCAGAGTGCTCTAGTTGTCACACTAGATGACAATCGACCGATGAAACTGAATTATGACCAACTCAATGAGAAAATGTTGTAGCCACATAGACTGAATGGTTATTTTAGCTACCCCTCTATACTCTACCTCGGCTGAGGATAGAGAAATGGCAGCTTGCTTCTTGCTCGACCAACAAATAGGCCTGGAACCAAGACTGAGTGAGTAACCATATGTGGACTTGCGATCAATGTTATCGCCAACCCAGTAAGAATCAGTAAACACGATAAGATGTAATGTAAATTCTGCTCCATAATTAATCCCAAAGATGATGGTGCCCTGTATGGATCGATGGATATGCTTTGCAGCCTTCCAATGTAGCTCATGCGGCTCCTACATGAACTTGGAAATTGCAGCAACTACATAGGAGAGGTATGGTCTGTAGTGTGTGAGATAAAACAAGCTCCCCACAAGTTGTTTGTATAGTGTGATGTCAACTAGTGGTGTCTCCCCGCCATCCTCAAGTTTGACCCATGATAGGAAAGGAGTTGGAGAAGACTTGCAGTCTGTCATGTGAAATATCTCAAGGAGATCTCGTCCATACTTGTCCTGAGATAGTTTGATGCCTGATGCATCCTGACCGATCTCAATTCCAAGGAATAATTGTACTGGACCCATGTCTTTCATAAAAAACTTGTCATGTAGAATCCTCTTGACTACAAAAATCATTGAAGTCGAGCAACCGATGTTCAAAAAATCATCAACATACAGAACTAAGAGTAGAAGTGAATCAGTTGTCCTGAGCATGTAGACATTCAGGTCTGATTTACAATGTACCAAGTTCTGTGACAACATGTAGGAGTCCATCTTCACATACCGTGCCCTCGGAGACTGCTTGAGGCCATAAAGGGACTTCTTCAGTCGACAGACCAAAGATGAGTGTTGCATAAATCCCTAGGGCTGCTCCATATAGATCTCCTCAGAGAGATCACCATGAAGAAATGAATTCTTCACGTCCATTTGATGGACTTCATATCCTTTGGTTGTCACAATGGAAAGTCCCAATCATATGGAATCCATCTTTGCTACTGGAGCAAAGGTCTCATCACATTCAATACCATGAACCTGTTGAAATCCTTTGGCAACAAGGCTTAATTTGTATCTTCTAATATGTCCATCAGTTGGGCTCTTGGTCCTGTAGACCCATCTACATTTGAAAAGTTTCCTCCCATAAGGAAGGGGAACCAGAGCCCAAGTTTGGTTCTTGAGGAGGGAGTTGTACTCCTCTTGCATGGCGGATTCCCAAAAGGTATTTCCAATAGCCTCACCATAAGACTATGGATATGAAGACTGAACCAAGAAAAGATGCTTGGAGGGAAATGATTCAGTGGAAGTGCATGAAAAAGGAGGCTCCTTAAAATCAGATCGAGTCCTCCTAGTATTTGTTGGATCACCAACGAGATCCCCTACATTGTGAATAGTAGTATGTGCCCACTTGGCCCTCTACTCTGGCTTTGCAATTGTGTTAGGGTCCTAACCCACACATAGGTAGAAAAATATATTCGGATGTAATAAAGGTCAATATTAATAAGGCCTTGCAATAAAATAGAATAATTCGAATGTAAGAAGACCTAATAGAAGTTTCCGCTTCTAGAAGGATGTTCCTCTAGATGCTTCTTTTGATAGAAATATTTAGTATAAATAGGAGTTGAGGGTATGAGAACCCTAGCTGGGATATTATTATAATAGAGCTTTTCTCAACTGGAGGTTTCCCCCTCAAAGAGGCTCATGAACATTGCTTCAGAATCAAAGTGTTATTTATGTTGTTATTCTTATATCATTTCAGTGCTATTTTGATGATTGTTCTAGTTATATTGCTATTATTTTTCCATTTCTAGAATTTTATTTATGTTCTGCATACTTTTTATATATGGTATATTACAAGTGGTATCAAAGCACTTTCCTTGGCAGAAATTATGGGTAAAAACTTTTTTCAGGGTAGAGACGTATTCCAACATCTTTAAGCCACAGAGATATGTCGTTACACGCATAAACTCACGGTTGAGGTATTCATACACGCAGGAAATAGAAGTGGTTCTTAAGCACACATCTGTTGGCCACCCTTGTAATGCCTGTTGGTACCTCTTCGAGTGGTAGCACATTAGACAACACCTGTGTATGGATCAACGTACATTTCTTGAATCCCTCTTTAGATAAATCAATCGGCCGCCTAACTACTATAGTGCCACCGAGAACAACACTCAGGAAGATACTCTATAGTACCTAGGTAGTCAGGTAGTATGGCTAAGGGTATGGTCTATCCTCCTTAGTTAGTGCCATGAGATATTGGGCCGAGTACTACTGTTGGACCCTACACGTATATCAGAGAGCTATAGCACAGGGAAAACTCTTGTCTATAGAACCCTTGAATACCTAACCCTTAGGGACAAAAACATAAACAAATTAAAATAGACAAGATCTATTGCCACACAAATCTGTTTGGGTTGCCAAGTAACTACACTTTTCTTCCCTATTAATCATTTGGGCATTTCATCACTGCAGTATTCTTCAGACCGGAGTATAACTATTATTTCATTTGGAAAAAATTTCACCATTATTTGAGACCTATTACAGTGGATTCATCTCTTTGCCCTTATCACATTCATACATATCATTTTTCGGAAAAACAAATTACCCCACCCACCCCTTTTCGGTTCCCTCATCCTCATGGCCCATACCTGTAGCCAAGACTTGGAAGCTCGCTTCAATACCTTTCAATCTAGTCTCATCAAGACCCAACAAGAAGTGAACCAACTTAGTGCCAATGTTTCCACCATCAATACAACGATGCAGTCCTCAATGGAGGAAATCAAACAAGACCTGACCACCTAGCTTGAATCTATCTGTTCATCACTCTACACCAAGATTCATATCCCTACAGATAACCCTTCCTCTGACTCACCCCCACATACTAAAGGTGAACATTCCTCTCATTCCGATAACTTTCAACACCATCACTTTCCACGTGACCTACTTCTTCCGCAGGTGGATGTGACCAAATTTGATGGCTCAGACCCCACTGGTTGGGTAACCCAAATGGAACATTATTTCTCTTTATACAACATTACAGATGACTTGGCCAAACTCCGGTATGATGTTCTCCATCTAGATCAAGAACGTTGGCAATGGTGGCAATGGAGAAAAACTTCCCATCAAGGGTATATTGCTTGGACACACTTTGTGGCAGAGCTTTATGAACGCTTTGACACTGACACCAACCATTTGGGTCATTTGAAAAAGTTGAAAAAAATAGGAACAGTGGAAGACTTTAAAGTTTCCTTTGAGCGCCTAGCTTTTCGGATAGAGGGCATGTCTGATGCCTTTTTCCGAGAGTGTTTTATCAGTGGCCTCAAGGATGAGATTCGGGCCCATGTCCTCATGGCTTGGTCTCAGAGTTAGGTGGAGGCTACTAAAAGAGATAAAGAAGCACAACAGGTTGTATCTTCTCAAAATCGAAAACCAACCTTTATCCCTCGGCCTAAACTAGTAAATCCCACTACTCCCTCCGCTCCACTAAAGATCCAAAAATTGGCCAGGGTTGAAATGGTTGAACGCCAACTCAAAGGCCTTTGTTATACTTGTGATGACAAATATTTCCTGGGCCACAAGTGTACGGAATAAAATCTTTTTATGGCCATCTCTGAGGATATTTCAGAAGAGGACGTTGAAACTCCCCTTGTGTCTGAGTCACCTAAAACCACTGACATAACCCCTCCCTCAGACCCTCCTGAAGTAGAACCGGTCATTTCCCTCAATCCTCTCACTGGCTTCTCCGCTCCCCAAACTCTCAAGCTAATCGGTTACAACAAGCATTGGAAGGTCATCATTCTGGTTGATAGTGGAAGCACCCATAATTTTATTCATCGCCGCATTGCCCAAGAAACTCATTGCTACATCCATGCCGTCAATAATTTCCAAATCATGATTTCCAATGGTGGCTCCATGAAATGTGGAGGGCGTTCTAAAAATGTGTGTCTCCAAATTAGTGAATACCACCTGAAATCTCATATGTTTTCTATCGACATGGGCGTTTGTGACATTGTGTTGGGTGAAGACTCACTAAGGATTTTGGGTCCCATTCTCATGGACTTCAAAGAATTAACCATGCAATTTTACCAGGAAGGCCGCCAATATAAGTTCCAAGGCATAACTTCCAGTTCACCTGAGATCATTAGTTCCCATCGCATGGAAGCGTTGCTCAAAAAAGGTCATTCTGGTGTTATTTCCAAACTCCATGCCATAGAAGCAATCGAGACACCCTCGGTGCCTCAAGACCTCCAAGCCATCCTTTCTAAACATCAAGTGGTATTTTCCACTCCCTAGTGACTCCCTCCTGCTCGTGGTTTTCATGATCATTCCATTCCCCTTGTACTAAGAATCCTTCCTCTCGATATCCGTCTGTATCATCACCCATTTTCCCAAAACAATGAAATTAAGAAAATGGTCCAGGAACTCCTTAATGCAGGCGTTATCCACCCTAGTACGAGCCCCTACTCTTATCCGATGGTCATGGTCCTGAAGAAAGAAGATTCTTGGTGAATGTGCCCTGACTTCCGTGCCCTCAACAAACTTACCATTAAAGACAAATTTCCCATTCCTGTCATTGATGACCTCCTGGATGAATTGAGTGGCACCCAATTCTTTACAAAACTTGATCTTCGTTCGGGCTACCACCAGATACATATGAAACAGGCTGGCATTCCCAAGACTTCCTTTAGAACTCATGAGGGCCACTATGAGTTTTTGGTCATGCACTTTGGCTTGCATAATGCCCCCTCCACCTTCCAAAGCCTCATGAATCATGTCTTTCGTCCTTTTCTACATCATTTTGCCTTATTTTTCTTTCCTGATATCCTCATCTATAGCAAAACCTAGACAAACCATCTTTCTCATGTGTAACGAGTTCTCCATTTACTCTCTCAACACCAACTTTTCCTGAAATAGTCTAAATGTGCTTTTGGCGCCTCAGAAGTAGAGTACTTGGTTCATATGGTTGGCAAGGATGACGTCATGGTGGATCCTAAAAATATTGAAGCTATGCAAGACTGGCCTCACGCACAAGTTATTAGCGCAAGTTTGTTAAGAATTATGGAAAGATTCAAGCACCTCTCACTGCTCTCCTAAAATAGAACTCTTTCTCTTGGACCCCAACTGCTGCTCAATATTTTCAAACCTTGAAGATGGCCATGTGCACCACTCCAGTACTGGCCCTTCCTGATTTTACAAAGACCTTTGTCTTGGAATGTGATTCTTCAGGGAAAGGAATTGGTGTTTTCCTTTTGCAAGAAGGCCGGCCTTTAGCCTTTACCAGCAAGAAACTATCTGAAATAAATCTGGGAAAATCAATCTATGAAAAGGAAATGTTGGCTATTCTGCATGTCATTGATCTGTGGCACCCTTATCTATTGGGGAACCACTTCCAAATTAAGACAGACCATCAAATCCTGAAGTATTTTTGGAAACAACACATTTCCTCCCTGGAGAAACAAAAATGGGTGACTAATCTCTCTGGATATGATTATGAGATCATTTACAAGAAAGGCAAAGAAAATGTGGTTGTGGATGCACTTTCCTGAAAATATGAAGATGAAGGATCCCTTTTTTCTCTTTCCTTCATTGTATCAGATTGGCTCCAAGACGTTCATCAGGAATGGCTACAAGATCCCAAATTTTGCATCTAATCCAACAATTATAGTCCAATGCTCCAGTTTCCCCAGGGTTCTCTTGGCTCCATGATGAGCTTCGATACAAAGGCCATTTGTATTTAAGTAAACAATCAAATCTTAAATCCACGGTACTTTCTGAGCTTCATGCTACACCCACAAAGGGGCACTTAGGGTTCACCAAAACCTATGACAGGGTCAAACATTCTTTTTTCTGGGATGGTATGAAACAAGACATTTGTAATTTTGTCACTGAATGTAATGTGTGTCAACGCAAAAAGGGAGAAACAGTCAAATCTCCAGGAACACTACAACCACTTCCGATTCCACCTGTTATTTGGAGGGATATATCTATGGATTTTATTACAGGCTTACCCAAATCGGGAAATAATTCAGTCATCATGGTGGTTGTTGATCGCCTTTCCAAGTATGCTCATTTCTTCACTCTTCAACACTCGTTTACAACATCCACGGTGGCTCAAATTTTCATGGATCAGGTCTTCAATATTTATGGCATGCCACACTCTATTGTTTCTGATCGTGACCCAACTTTCAAAAGAAACTTTTGGCAAGAATTGTTCAAGCTACAAGGCACCCAATTGCATCTCAGCACAACTTATCATCCCCAGACTGATGGTCAAACAGAAGTTGTCAACAAGTGTTTGGAAACATATTTGAGGTGTTTTGCCTTGGAAAAGAACAATTAGTGGGCTCAATGGTTACCCTTAGTTGAATGTTGGTACAACACTTCATACCATACAAATACAAACATGAATCCTTTTGAAGCGGTATATGGATAGAATCCACCTTCAGTTCTCTCATACCTACCAGGTGTCTCGAAGGTCCAGGTGGTTGACCAAACACTTACAGTTCAAGAGGCTATTCTCTGAACCCTCAAAGAGAATTTGGTCATGGCACATAATCGCATGAAGCAACAAGTAGATCAAGGTCACTCTGAACGTCAATTTGTAGAAGGGGATCATGTGTTTCTTCGACTGCAACCTTACAAGAAAAATTCCCTCAAGGAAAGAGCATTGTCAGAAGCTAGTGCCCAAATTTTATGGTCCTTATACCATTCTCAATCATGTGGGGTAGGTGGCCTATCAGTTAGCTTTTCCCAGTCATTCAAAGCTACATCTTTTTTTTCATGTTTCATGCTTAAAGAAGGTGATTGGAACTAAGTGCCAAATTCAAACCAACCTTCTGGAGTTAGCCGAAGAAGGATCCATTTGCCTACAGACAAAATCAATTTGGGACCAGTGTGAGTGTCACCTGGGTCATAGAACCATCAAGGAAGTGTTAGTCCAGTGGAAAGATACAACTCCAGCAGATGCCACTTGGGAACCAACTACCATTCTGTAGCAATTTCTGCATCTCAAGCCTTTAGGAAAAGGTTGTTTTTATGGGGGAGGACAAGCTAGGGTCCTAACCCACAAATAGGTAGAAAAATATATTCAGATGCAATAAAGGTCAATATTAATAAGTCCTTGCAATAAAATAGAATAAGTCGAATGTAAGAAGACCTAATAGAAGATTCTGCTTCTAGAAGGATCTTCCTCTAGATGCTTATTTTGATAGACATATTTAGTATAAATAGGATTCGAGGGTATGAGAACTCTAGCTGGGATATTGTTTTAATAGAGCTCTACTCAACTTGATTTTCCCCCCTCAAAGAGTCCCATGAACATTGCTTCAGAATCAAAGTCTTATTTCAGTTGTTATTCTTATATCATTTCAATGCTATTATGGTGATTGTTCTGGTTATATTGTTGTTATTCTTCCATTTCTAGCATTTTATTTCTGTTCTGCATACTTTTTATATATGGTATATTACAAACTACATCTCGATGCTCTGACTCTGCATATGACTGTACTGACTCTGAATCTGAATCATCTGAGTCATCTAAATCAAAACTCTCGTCTGAAGACTAGTCGAAATGTGCATTCTCATCATATCAAACAGGTGGAAGAATGAAGGTGTCTGCATGCGCCTGTCGAGTGTTGAAATAATGTAACTACGAAGAGCATTCTTATTATTTTGTTATTGGATTAAATCCCCATTGTGGATTAATCATGTTATTATTATTATTGGATTAAATCCCCATTGTGCATTAATCATGTCATTATTTATTATTATTGTTATTGGATTAATCCCCATTGAGGATTAATCATGTCGATAATTGTATAAGGACCAAATCCCCTTTTGTGGATTAGTCATCGGACAATTACAAAGTGCAGAATAAGAAGTCGGCCCAACAGTTATAATGGAAGACCCAAAATTAATTAAAGGTGGGTTTACCCACCCAGAGTGAGAGGTCGGCCCTGCCAGATGGTGACCTTTCACACGTGCCAGGTTGATATAAATAAGAGGCTAGCGCCTCACTTCTTACACAC